>VMDR010011632.1:0-28119 GCA_007922815.1 Macrotus californicus | reverse complement strand
CAGTTGTCCCATTCCCCCCCCATATTCCCCTCCACCCTGCACATCCCTTCCCACCCACATTCCCCCTCTTTAGTTAATGTCCATGGGTCATATATATAAGTTCTTTGGCTTCTACATTTCCCATACTATTCTTAACCTCCCCCTGTCTATCTTCTACCTACCATTTATGCTTCTTATTCCCTGCACCTTTTACCTCTCTTTCCCCACTTACTTCCCTAATGATAACCCTCCATGTGATCTCCATCTCTGTGATTCTGTTCCTGTTCTAGTTGTTTGCTTTGTTTGTTTTTGTTTTTGTTTTAGGTTCAGTTGTTAATAACTGTGAGAAACTAATGAAATCTTGCTGTTTGGGACAACATGGATGAAGCTCAAGGGCATTATGCTAAGTGAAATAAGGGAGACAGAGAAAGACAAATAACCATTTGATCTCCCTTGCATGTAGAATCTAAAAATCAAGACCAAAAACTAAGTTCACAGATACAGAGGGCAGATTGGTAGTTGCCAGAGGAAAGTGTTGGGGGGTAAAGAAAATGTGTGAACTGCTTTTTTTTTCTTAGTTTAAATAAATTGCTTAAAAATAGAAAGAAAGGACTACTGAGGGACCACCACAAATAAATGAATAAAGGACCACTTCAAAGTCATGTCATTGTGAAATTTCAGAAAGTTTAGGGTAAAAAGTTTTTAGAGCGGAAAAAGGAACACAAATGAGAACATCATTGGACTTGCAACCACAGATGTCAGAAGATGATGGAAGAATCTTCCAAAATTCTGAGTAAACTGATTTCCAACCTAGAATTCTATGACCAAACTATTTTGTTAAGTGAAGGTAAAATAATGACATTTTCAGAGGGGAGATCTTTAAAAAAAGAGAAAGAAAAAGAAAGTACTTCCGATGTATCCGTTTCAGGTAGTTAGTAAATCAAGAAAGAGGAAAATCTGGGGTCCAACCAACAGATGATGAAGACCAATGTTGGCCACAGCTAAGCAGTGGCCCAGAGAGCAAGGAATCCTGATTTTACCAGCAAATCAAGAGCTGCAAGAGGGATGCATTCTTTAAAAAGAACATGAAGGACTATCAGATGTGTCTGAACATCTTTCGGGGGCATTTACAGTTGCATCAAAGAGCTTAGAGATACATTAGTGATGTATAAATAAATGAAGTATTTGAGAGGAAAAAACAACTTTGCAATGAGCTCTAGGAAAAAGTACATCCTTAATAAAGGAAAGGAAACCAACAGGTACTATCTAATATGGAGAAAAACCACAAACCAGCAGCATTAAAATATGACTTGAAAATATAAAGATATATATAAGATGAAAGAGCCAGGCCCTGGCTGGTGTGGCTCAGTGGACTGAATGCCGGCCTGAAAACCAAAGGGTCACTGGTTCGATTCCCAGTCGGGGCACATGCCTGGGTTGTGGGCCAAGTCCCCAGTGGGGGACACACAAGAGGCAACCACACACTGATGTTTCTCTCCCTCACTTTCTCCCTCCCTTACCTTCTGTCTAAAAATAAATCAAATCTTTAAAAAAAAAAAGAAAGAGCCAAAAGGCTGGAAGGTAGCTGTCTATGGGAAAGAGCAACCAGAGGCAGGAAAAGTTTTGACGAGACTGCTGCTGTAAGTGCAGTAGTACTGTGTGACTTTCTAAGCTGTGCTTACGCATTACTCACACCAAGATAAAAATTAAATAAAATACAACAAAAAATAAACCACATTAAATCCATTTCTTCTTCTATCTTCAATCTCTCTCCCCCTCCCATAGGTTTTTTTTCCCCTCAGCACATAAATATCCTTTCAAAGAAAACCCTATATAACCTCCTACAGCTCTTGCCAAATCTGTTTTCTTTCCATCACAGCCAGTCTTACCGCAAAGTATTCTCCAGTCAGGTCCTCGCCATCATCACTCTCCAACCTGCTGCAATGAACTAAGCTGCACCACATAAAACTGCTGAATTGATCATTTTTCCACATATAAAAATAGCAATTTCATATGGTTCAGACTAATGGCTTACTGTAACCACCACCAAATTTGGAGTTTGTCACCTGAACATCTCTTGCTGTCTGTTTCATTGGTACCCTGCTGTCCAGTCACCTGCTCTGTCTGTAATTCAGGCACTCCTCACTTCTCTCCGGATTAAGGCTTCAGTCTCCCAACACTTGCTTCCCACTGGTATATGATGGCACTGCCGCCAGAATAATCTTTCTAGAACATTCATTGTATCCCAATGCCATCAGAATCAAACATAAACTCCTTCCTGTGGCCACACGCTGGTCACCAACTGCCTCTCCAGCTTCATCTCCCTCCTGTCTCAGCACCCTCCCCCTGCTTGACCCCAGCCTCATACTCTGTACCTGAGTCATACAAAATAACTCACATGCAGAAATGTCCCACATATGTGATTATATATAAATATGGAACCTAGATACACAATATATACAATTATGTATTTCTGATATTTGGCACCTCGAAGGCACTTGGTAAATATTTATGAAAGGAAAATTTAGTGTTTTCATAAATGACTCAAAAGGGAATCATGGATGAAAAAAAACATAAACATTCAATTTCTTCTGAGAGCCAAGTGAATACTAAAAAGGTGGACTGTGTTTGCTTAAATATTCAAATACATACTGACAGCAAACTAAGAACTTATAAATTATATTGGGAGGGAGAGTGAAGGGAAAGAATGAGAAAACAGGAATGGGACAAGGTAGGCAAGAGATCAGTCTGCAAAAAGAAACAGTGTCACCTCAATTCTGCAACATAACAAGTGAAGAAAATTTATAGACATCACAACTAATCTGTGTGCAGGAAACTGTTCTCCACTTTCCAAAAAGTGACAAAACTAAGACCTTCTGGTCAGCCTTAAAGAATATATGCACTGAGTATCAGCACTTCTATTTGTTTTCTGGGCAAGAAGTGCGTCATTAGGCTTTAAAAGCTGTCCGACCAGTTCTCAAACTAGCATCCCATCCAACAAAAGTTTAATTAGGTTTCCAGTTTTGTTTAAACTGACAGCTGTGGTTCAAAAAGCCCCCAAGGTCAGCGGTCTAGTTTGCATCTGAAATGATCAGATTGCCCAAAGGTATTCTTTGGTTCTACCGGTTGTTATTTTTTTATTCTGATTTGCAACATATCTCGTTAATAGCTCTATACTAAGAATACGGCTATTCAAATGCAAAATCGTTTTTGCAGTACCTCTGAATCAATGAAAACAAGAAAAGAGAAGAAAGCAGTTACTCCTGACCTCCTCACTGTGCAGACATCCTGCAACCTCACGGATCTGTGAATGACAGGAGCAGGACGTGAGCCAGAGAGGCCTTGGAGCAGGCAAAAGAGATGTGGGCAAAGGCCTCGAGAGAGGAAGCCCACACACTTTCCTATGGGAAAGCTGCTGAGGCTCTCCCTCGGAGGCTATTTACTCTCACTTTACAAACAATATCACCAGGCTTATTAATCTAGTTTCAAAACCTAGGGCAGAATGGAAATAAGATATTAGAAAGAGAGCGATGGAAGAGGACTACTTGGCATGTACTTACATACTGACTGCAAAACAGACAGTCAGCCTAGTGGGAAGGAGGAAAAAAATAATAGGAACAGAAAACAAAAGCAGTCCAAGCTCATCTGCTGTATATAGAGTGTGAGACACTCACTTCATTCACCCACTAGGCATCACCAGGTCAGAGCACAGTACAAGGAACCGACACCCAAAACGGTGCCCTCTCGTCCTCAAGCAAACGATCGACTTAGCACCTCTGCGAGGACACACTCAAGCTGGGTGATAGGAACACGTGGACGAACAGGTCATGTTCACTTTTACACGGGGACAAAGCATAACAGGTTTGAGACAATGTTTCTACGGGAAGAGTAAGCATTAGAAAGGACATACCTGTCCTTAAAGGACTGAACCCACAATTATTAAGAAAATCCAACATCTAAAATGATCCGTTTGTTACGATAATGGCGGTTAAATATATGTAAAATTTTAACTAAATTACATATTGGGTTGTAGAACCTAAAATTCATGTGTTTCAAATAACTGTTAGACAACATATAGCATCGAAGAACAGAAGGGTAGCAGGTAGGGCATCCAGAGTTTGGTCTCTGCTCCCCACTAACCGTATGTGGCCTTGGCAGATCCATTACTTCTCTGAGACTCTCTCCACCTTTCAAATGAAGGGTCTGAAGAGATAGTTTTGATGTGTCCACTGATGCTTCCCTCCAACCCACATACCCAATATTCTCCCTTTACCCAACTTGGCCGTTCTTGCCCAAAACCTCAGGCAAAAGGTGCTGTTGTGGAACATAAAGTGAAAACAAGAGTCTTCCTCTGGCTTGCAGGTTTCAAAACTCTGGGGATCTTGTGTAACAAAAGAACATGGGATGACGACAATCAACTGGAGGGAAAACAAGATGAGTTTGTTTCGGTAACACTTCCTCTCTCTGCAGCTAGGAAACAACTGAATTCCTGGGCCAGCCAAAGTTGGCGGGAAGCGATCAAAACACAGATGCTGCTGGGTCCCTGGGACAGGGGCTCACACCCAGGGGCCCAGCACCCCAGGGCTAAACCCAAAGGAAACGAGATCTGAGAACACTTCCTAGGGAGAAGCCAAGAAGCAGCAAGTCCAGAGAAGTGTGGCCATGTGGGAGTGTCGAGGCCAATGGAGTGTTACAGTCTCGCAGGGTTCACCGGCCCCAGCATGGCCTGAGAACAGCAAAATGACTTCTGTATGCCCAAGAGCTGCAAACACAGCAACCCTGGGGAAACTGAAGGAGCTTTAGACATGGCAACAAGGGTTAACCCAGCACAGACCTGCGTGGACTGACAATGGAGGAAAGACCTGTCCAGCAAGTGGCATCTGTTGCCCATCACCAGGATAAGTCCGAGCACATCTGCCCACTACTTCATGGTATTGGAGTTGCCAGAGAAAACACAACACAGTCAAACACGGATGGAAAAACGTTACATAAAGAAGAGACAGAGCAAGATCAGCTTTGGTCGCGGCCATCGGTCTGCCACGGCAGCAGCTCCCTCCCAAAAGCCGATGAAAAACCACTGGCCTTCACACACCCCTCTTGTGCTACAGAACAGAGGGACCTGCCCCTCCCTGTAGGGGACAGATACGTTAGTGGGGATAGTCAGGTGCCATAAGACACACACTTAACCAGGACAAAAAAGCACGAATTGAGTCTAAACCAGAAAAGCAAGGGAACAAGGCATTCCCACAAGAGGTCACAAGCCCAGACCAAGCTGTGAGGACTCTGTCTCTTGGGAACGAAGTGGTCCCAAGCCCCAGGCCCATTCTTATATGATGAGTGGGGATCAAAAGACTGCATGCCTGGGACCCCCTTTCCCAATGAGACCTACGTGGACCACCAGAATGAAAGTATGAATGTCTCATTAGAAGTCAGAATGGCACATGACCTTTGGGAACTCTGTACATATCCCAGTGATGGCAGATAAATCTCCAAACTGCCTAAGACCAAATTTCTGTGGTCCTCGTGGAATGGAAACTCCATATTAAGACTAAATTGAGTTCTAGAGAAATAAATGTATTTCTTGCACATGTGTTTAGAGACTGAGATTCATCCCCACTCCAGACTGAGACAGACTCCACAGCTAAAATCAAAAGACCAGCCGCAGGGTAAGAAGAAATGATCTGTGATTAACTTCATGCCAATACACGTGGGCAAAGCTAGATTAAAAAGTTATTTTCTAGATGTGTATGTAACAAAACTGATGGGGGGAGGAGTGGAAGGGAGTTCAAAGCCTGAATAAATTAATAAACATTAAAGAAACTGATTTGTAAAAATCTGTTTACCCAGACACCAGCCCAGACAGTATTACAGATGAAAATTACCAAATTTTCAAGAAACAAAGAATCCCTACCTTTATCTATCTCTAGAAACTGTTTCTAGAGAACAGAAAAACAAAACAGAAAACCCAACTTATGCAGCTCGTACGAGTTTGATACCAAAAATGGATATGAACAGTTCAAAAACAAAAAGTGTATACCAACCTCCTGAATGAAGACAAGTGTACAACCCTAACAGAAAGTCTCACTGTGTAAAAACATACTGTAACATAACCAGGAATGTTCTTCCCAGAACACAAAGACAATTCAGATGGGCTAATATATCATAACAACAGATGAAGGAGAAAAAGTATGATTATCTCAATGGAAGCAAAAAAAATTCAACAAAATTCAACACTTATTCTTAATAAAAATTATTAGCAGGCTGAGAAAGGCAGTGAGGCTAACAAAGAATATCGATCAAAAAGCTATAAACGTCACACTTAGTGTGACACTAAGAACCAAGGCTTTGTTTTTTAAAGTCAGGAATAAAGCTGGGGTGCTCATTACCACCACTTTCATTAAACATCAATTTTATTAAACAAGAAACTCTGCAGGTGAACTATTAAAATAAGTGTGAGGGTTCAGAGAGGATATGAAATGCATGATCAGCACATTAAAACCAATGTGGTAATACACAAACTGTAAGTGGAAAAGACATCCCATTCCCAGGGATGCTTTAAGATACGGGGGGGGAGGTGTAGTTAAATGTTATATATAAAATGTTCTTGTTAGACCTTACAGCCCTCATCTTACTTGACTTTGCAGAATCTGACACAGTTATTGAATCCTCCTGGAAATACTTTCTTTGCTTGAATTCCAGGACACCATACACCTTCTCCTGGTGTTCCTTCTACACCTGTCTCTCCTTCTCAGTTTTTCTTCATCATTCTACCTCTCTTCTCTGCCTCCAAACAACGGCATGCTCACGGGCTTTTTAGTCCAGCTACATTCTGCTCCTCGGTCATCTCATCCATTTTAATAATCTCAAGTACCATCTATTCTCTAATGATTCCCAATTTTCCTATCCCTAACCTCCCCCAAACCCTAGAATTGTAACTATCTGCCTACCGGACATGTCTACTTGGAAGTGTATCGGGTACCTCAAACTTAACATGTCCTAAATCAACCCCACCACCTGGCTCACCTTTGGTCTTCAAAATCTCAGAAAAAAAAAAAACAACCTCTACTTCTACCAGTTTAATTAACTTCACCCATCAACAATCATGGAGTCATCCTTCACCTTTCTCTCTCCACACATTCAACCTGTAAGCAAACTTCAAAACTTATGTTAAATCAGACCATTCCTCACCTCCTTTCCACCACTATCACCATTCTTGGCCCAAGCCACCGCCTCTCTCACCTGGATTATTGCAATTAAGCGCCTAACTGGTCTCCCCTTCCTGCACCACTCTCCCCTGCATCCGCTGTTGTCCACATAGCAGTCAGATGATGTCACGCCTCTGCTCAAAACCTTCCAATGTCCTCCAATGTCACTGAGAATGAAGTCCAAACTTCTTACCAGGACTTACAAGACTACACCTCAGTGACCTTCAGCAGAGAGGATACTGCTCCCTAGGGAGCATTTACAAACTTCCTGAGGAGCGGGGGAGCATTTTTGGTTATTACCGTGGGAAACCGTCACTGGCACGTAGTGGGCAAGGCAAGACCACAGACATGCGAGGCATCCTGCAGTTACAGGGACAGCGCCACAAGACAAAGAAGTATCTCACCTCCTGCACAAATTTCAAACGTCTGTGTTCGAAGTTGGCTGAAAAAAACATTTTGGAACTATTGGAGACAGAATCTCACTTCACTTTTTATATTTAAACATAAATTATTACCCTTATTTAGCCCACACTCTGTTTTCCAGGAAGGCAACCGCTGTGTGAACCGAACGAGGGCTGCCCTTCGTTTTCCCGGGAACTTCACCCGCCGTCTCTCACCACGTTAGAGTAACCCAGCAAAGGCAGCCCCGCCCGCAGCCTGGTCCCAGAGCAGCGCAGCTTCGCTCTGCGCTGGAAACCTATAAACATGTGCAGAGACACACGTGGCCTTCATTCTGTAAACGCTGAGCCGAAGCCAATTAAGTTCCCAGAAACACATGAAATAAGGGAATAAGGAATGCTTAGGTAATTTCTAACGTTTAAAGATGTTATTGCCAATCTATATTATTTTCAAATACTTTTAGCGAAATGGTAATATTTTTGTCATGAAAATTACACACGGGAGCCATTTCATTTTGAATGACCTATTGTTTTTGTTTTACTTTCAACCTGCCCGCAGAGGTCCACATCTCTGTTTCCCTGCACAGCCCCTTCTCTTTCCCTTCGTCCATCCTGCAGTCGCTCATCTATCAAAAGACATGGGTTCCCAGGTCTTTTTAAGTTCCAGAGACTGAACGTGTCCTGACACATGTTGAAATTTCAAGCTGGAAAATACGGGTTGTTGGGTTTTTTTCCTAATATATACTCTCCCTTTGCCCCATGCCACAATGGGGATTTATTCTGAGACTACACCTATAAAGAGGCCTACCTCAGTTTCTCTATTTCAGAAGCCTTTGATTGGCCATAGCACACATCTCTGCTCCACCTCAGTTCACTTTCCCTTTTTTCTTATACGCACGTCCATCTAGTCTCTATCGTTTAATCCTGGCGTGTCTTAGAGCCACCTGCCCTGCCTTTTCATTTTCTGGTCAGTCTTATACCTTATAGCTGCTTACCTTCCTACCCAAAACACATTTATTGTCAATAGATAAAAGCAGCTAGCAACTTACTGGTAAGTATAAATCACTTTCATTTTTCCTTTAAGTTACAAATAGAGCACTATATTAATTTTGGACACTGCATGGGTAGGTAGATGATAATTATCTATTCATTTTATTTCAGGACACTAACGGCAAATATATGCAAAGTATTATACATGCAATAAGAGGGGAGGGCTGGGTCTGACAGTATTGAGAACCACTGCCCCAGCTGATCTGGCTCTCTAACTTTCCATCCTACCATCCCCTCCAGCCGAAGCGCCCACCTTACTATTCCTCAAACCCAGCAGGAACACTCCTGCCTTGGAGGTTTGCAGCACTTCTTCCCTCTGCCTGGAATTATTGCTATCTTCCTCCGTACATGAACTGCATAGCTGCTCCATCACCTCCTTCAGACTTCTGGTCAAAGCCACGTTCCTACAGTCCTTTCCTGACCCGGATTTAAATATCTCTTCACCGCCTGGTGCTTTACCTCTCTTACCCTGCATCACTGGTTTTATGTCACTTACTACCACCTGAGAGACATTACTGATCTGTTTACATTCTGCCCCCTCCCTCCAGAATGTAAGCCCCAAGAAAGCAGGGACCTCGTTTGTTCATTGCTGTTTCCTAGTGTTTTGTACAGACATAATAGGCACCTAGTAAAACTGAATGGATACCTTACACCTGTCAGAATGGATATTATCAAAGAGTCAACATATAACAAGTGTTGGGCCCTGGCTGGTGTGGCTCAGTGGATTGAGTCCCAGCCTGCAAACGGAAGAGTCACCGGTTCGATTCCCAGTCAGGGCACATGCCTGGGTTGCAGGCTAGGTCTCTAGATGGGGGCACACGAGAGGCAACCACACATTGATGATTCTCTCCCTCTCTTTCTCCCTCCCTTCCCCTCTCTCTAAAAATAAATAAATAAATCTTTGAAACAATAAAAAAAATAACAAGTGTTGGTGAGGCTGTGAAGAAAAGGAAATCCTCATGTGATGTTGAGTGAGGATGTAAATTGTTGCAGCCACGATGGAAAACAGTGCAGAGCTTCCTCAAAAATTAAAAAGAGAACTACCATATGACTAAGCAATTCCACTTCTGGGTGTTCATCTGCAGAAAATGGAAACACTAATTCAAAAAGACATATAAACCCCTATGCGCACTGCATAATTATTTACAACAGCCAAGATATGGAAGCAGCCTAACTCCTCATTGACAGATGAATGAACAAATGGATGCAATACACACACACACACACACACACACACACACACACACACAGAAAATGGAATGTTACTCAGCCATAAAAAAGAATAAAATCTTGCCATTTGCAACAACATGGATGGACCTGGAGGGTGCCATGCTGTGTGAAATAAGACAAAGACAAATACTGCATAATTTCACTTCTCTGTGGAATCTAAAACAAACAAACAAAACAAAACAGACTCATAGATATGATAACTGAGGGTTACAGAGGGGAGTGGGGGATGGGTGAAAAGGAAAAAGGGAATATAAGTCAGTAATATTACAATAACTTTGCATGGAGACAGATGGTTACTAGACTTAATGTGGTGATCACATCATAAGGTATATACATGTGAAAACACTGTGTTGTACACCTGAAATTACATATTGTGTGCCAACTGCACTTTAACATTTTTTTAAAAAAACTGAAGGATAGATGAATGTCTTAAAGGAGTCCCAAAGAGTGTGCTGGTAGGAACCTGAACCCAGTAAGTAGCTGGGTCCAGCTCCCCTGTTCCCAATAGAGACATTGCTGCCATGCTATTAAATGTTTGGGGTATTGAACATGTCTTGACATTTCATTTAAAGAAAGGTTTCCAGAACTGAAGAGTATTGGAAAGCCACTGGCCTTTCAAATTAGCAGATTCAAAAACAGTCATGCCCAGTGCTGGTGAGGACCCCTGGAAACAGACTGGTACTCATTGTGGCCTCAACTTCACCAGAAGGCAATGTGACGCGTGTACGGGGAACCTTTAAAAAAATGCATGTTTAAAACATACTTAGCGTGTGCTTTACTTAAGATCATTTTACTCTCACAATATTATAAAGTCAGTATTACTGACTGTACTGCCCAGACGAGAAAACTGAGGCAATGACAATTTTAAATAACAAATAAATTACGAATCAAGGATCCCTGTCTACATCAATAAACTGCAGCCCCAGAGTTTCCTCCACCACTTCCCATTGTCTGCTAGTCCTCTGGTTATGCCACCTCACTCTCTAACACTAAAATCCTGTAACGTACAACTGTTCAATTCTTAGTGCCTAGTGCAATGCTAAACTTTGTAGGTGCTCAGTAAACCTTTGTTGGAGGAGGGAATAACTCTCTGAGCCACAAAGGTCTCCATAGAAGGTACAAGACCTACAGAGACCAGGACAAAAACTGCCCCAATATCTCTTCTACCCTCTTCCATGATCACAGAATGTGAACCTTGGTACACAGTTGCCCAGAAGAGTGACTTCATTTTTTTCTCTTTTGTAGCTAGATGTGGTCAAGTTCGGGCTAATCAAATATAAGCAGAAGTGGTAGGCAACCTCAGCTTTCTTGTTGAAAACCTTCCTGCTGGCTGGAATGAAGATGTGATGGTCAGAGCAGCCATACTGTACCTTGAGATGACCTTTGGAATGAGGGTCACAGTCAATGAAGCAAGAAAACAGAAGGATACTGGATCCCTAACTCTGAAAACACTGTGTCCATCCTACATTCCTGTTTACATGACCTTGTACAAGAAAGAAAGAAACTTGCTTCTTCTATAAGTCACTATTATTTGGGGTTTTCTGATTATCGGCACCCATTAGCTTCCCAGGACTAGCTCTATTAGGACTGCCACTTACTCCCATTTCCTTGTTACTTGATACTTGGCTAAACTGATTTGGCATTGTACTTGTGACAGCCTATATGAATTATGCATTCCACTTAGCATTTTCAAAGATTCCACTGTAAATGGATATTGAACAAGCCTTTTCACTTAACCCTAAAAAGCAGTAGAACAGAGTCATGCATAAAAAAACATAATTCAGTGAACAGTTTAATAATCACTTTCCAGAGTAATAACTGAGTGCCAAAGACTGTACGGAGAGGCAGGTCTCAACAGTATAATGAAATCAGAACAATGAAAAGTGTCTCAGCTGTCGCAATCTTTCATTTCTTCAGAACCCTATTGCCAATGATTAAGAGATGAAGAGCTTGAGACTGGAAATGTTCTTCAGGGGAAATCTAGCTGAAATGATGAGGTCTGGCTTTATTATAATCTCCTCCTGTGTGCCTAATAAATTTAGAGTAAGCCAAGCAAAGGACAGGAATTTTATTTACTATATTATCTGTGAGATCTAAAGAGAAGGCAGACTACCAATTTAAAAGGTGGGAAGAGGGGGCAAAGGATGCAGGAGATTTCACGCATCAAATCTGGTCAAGCCTGATGACCAGCATGATGATACACAGGTAACCATGTGATTGTACAATCTTACAACCTTACTTAGACAGTGTCCACAGCAATAGCCCTCCCTCCTGGCTTTTGGGAATTCCTGGTAAGGCCTTTGACCCAACGCTCCATTCTCTCAAATCGAGGGGTCCCAACAATACCCAACCCACCACAGATAATAATATTTCAAATATGTCAAAAGTAGATCTTCTTCCCCAAAAGAATGAGGACTCTATATCAACTGGGCTAAAAAGAAAAAGTACTTGTGGCCATTTCTTCTTTGGGAATGGCTCAAAGACTTCAAAATAAAATAAAGCTAATAAGATGAAATACCACTAGGCTGGTCTGTTACTCTGCCTTTATTTCACATGAAAGACGGCTGATAATGGAGATTTTATCCTTTATTCATATTGACAGCAACGTCAGTTGGCAGATCAATGGCACCTGACTGAATGCACTAGTTAGTGATCATAAAACCAGGAACTTCTGTCATGACTCCCTGTAATTTGTCCCACCTATGCCCTTTGATTTTATGATGCAATATAGTACCTTCTGTGCCCAGCTCGAGTCCCATCCCACACCGCCCTCTCTACCACCACCAAAGGGCTCTGTGAGCAGCAGATTCTGGCTTTGTGCAGACCTTCGCCAGACATAAGTGAGCTGGGCTCAGAAGTCACCAGCAAGAGGCTACAGGTGGCCATCCCAGGACAGGAGAGCGCAATGGTCCCCACACTAACACAGAGTCATCACAGAGATCTGAGAGAAGTCACAGTGAGAAATAATTCTGGATACCTGGAGTCTAGGTCTTACGATAGTGAAGGAAAAAAGAAGGGAGATGGAGGCAAAGAGAAAGAAGTGCCATCAACATGAGGTAACAAGAATAAAAATAAGTCCGGTCTGGCTGTCCGGAGAACTAAGCAGCTTATGGTCCCAACTATCCAATTAGCTGTACGGCCTTGCACAAGTCATATTCTCTCACTGGGTCTCAGTTCTGTGATTCCTAATACAAAGTCAATTAGGTTGCCTTCCAGCTCCAGACACTATTTTAATGAAAACTGAAGGTAAGGGAACACTATGGAAAACTTTATCACCAGGACTCCAGAAGTTCTTTTCCATCTAATAGGAAAACAAAGTAAAACATAAATTATATTAAATGAAAATGTATTACTTTTAGTCTCAATGCAATGGGCTGAGAATTTTACTTTTTTCCTACTATGCTTGAAAAAAAGTGCATAAAGATAATCAATATGGCTGATTTTGTCAAGCTACCCTTCTTTACTATGGTGAGACCAAGGTTTGGCATACTTAGCAGTGAATGAAGGAAACCATGTACTTGTAAAAATATATTTCTCCCAAAATGAAATTTCAAGCACAACTCAATAATGTGCTGCCCAGCCTATCAGACTGCTTTTGTCTGGGACGAGAGATGCTTAAATATGATTGTGGTTGGCTAGTTCCCAAGATTTTGATTTCACTGTCAAAATTCTTTATTAAAACCCATCCTTATTAAAACCCACATGTTTACTTATTATGCTTTAAAACAAGCATGGTAAAAAAAAAATACAGCTGCCTAGCTTCAGGCTGTTTACAGCTACAGAATGATGGTACTTAAGTCACAATCAAATATTGTACTTTTCAATAAAAAAATGTTCCCCGTGCACAACAAGTCAACAACATGTAACCTAACAGGCATGTGTAGCTAGTTCAATCTGCTGTAAAGGCAGCCATATTATTCTAAGCCCTGATATGAACATTATATATTTTTTAAATCTTTTAAATTGTACACACTCTTTCCTCTTGTTTTACACAAAGTAAATGAAAATTATGACTTGAAAATGTCACAAAATTATCTTTAAAGTAGACTAAAATTCTATAAGTTAAGGTGGCAATTAGTGCTGGATTTTAAATATGCAGTTGGCCACCTCGTGCCCATCTGAGCTTCACCTGAAGAAGACTCTAAGCTCTAGAATCAGTCCTTAAAATTTAAAAGCATCAGTTAGGTCTACATTAGAAAATCAACATGACAACTGAGCTATGTATGCAAATAACAATCCACAAAGGGAAATGCTTTTATCCTAAGTATTCAAATAACTGTACCTGAAATAGCCAGAAAAAGCAATTATTTTGCCAACATTTAAAAATTCTTCACTTTATTTCACATGGGCTTAAACCCTGGTATATATGAAAATGGATCACTTTCATGATTCAAATGCATTTGTCCTTTATGATCTAAATTAAGGGACTTTATTATACAAATGGGCAAGGAGGGGGCGCCTGTAATAAGAGTCAGAAAAAAAATACACTTGGATTTTACAATACATTAGCATTTCACTGTTCAATTAAGTCTGTATTTCACTCTTGAAAGAAAGACTCACAGAATAAGTTTATTCTGAAGAAACAATTTCTAGCTTGTTTCAAAATCATTACTATACTTAAACTGGCTAAAGGAATAGAAAATCTTTCTTTAAGAACAAACATAAATATTTTATTTTTCATGTTTAAAAATGAATGAAGAGTCTTCTGGTCAAGATGGCAGCATCGGCAGACACAGCTCGCCTCTTTGCACAACCACATCAAAATTACAACTAAAATACAGAACAACCATCACTCAGAACCATCAGAAATCGAGTTGAATGGAAGTCTGACAACTACAGAATTAAAGAAACCACATCCATCCAGACTAGTAGGAGGGGCACAGACGCGGAATGGGCTGGTCCCACACACTCATGTGGTGGATAAAAATCCAGGAGAGATATCTGAGGAGTGAGGAGTCCCAGCCCCACACCACACCCCCCAGACTAGGGTGCCAGTGACAGGAAGATAAGTCCCCACAACCTCTGGCTTCAAAAACCAACAGAGATTGAGTCGGTGAAAGAATCTCTGCTGTACATCCAAGCAGTTCCTCTTAAAGAACCCACACACAAACTTACTCAGACTCACCCCCTCCGAGCTCCAGCACTGGGGTAACAGCTTGAAAGACACCAGTCGCATACCTGGAGAAACTGAAGTGTCTGGCTCAAGGTGAGCTGAGGTCATTGTCCCTTTTCTAAACCCTCCACGCACAGAGCCAACAAGTTGGTGCCATATCTGAGACGCCATCAACCTGGCTAACACTGTTTGCCTGGCACTGGAGATCCCTAGAGACTCCGCCCCACCCAACTTTCGGGCCCACCTGAACTGCTTTTCAATGTGAATGGCTGGTCTTGACTCAGGCTTCACAACTTCCTAAATCCTCTCAAACAAGCAACAGCTGGCCTCAGTGAGCCCCAGGCCTGGCACTAGCAGCAGCCAACCTTGATTCACAGCTTGGCTTCGCCTGGGGATGTCTAAGCCCAGCACAGGTAGCAGCCATCTCAGATTGCTTTATAGCTCAGGTAGGGTGGCCCCAGGCAAAACACAAGTAGGAGCTGACCTTGGCCAATACCATTCAGGAAACCCCAGGGCCAGAGCACCCAGTGGACAGCCACAGACCACTTTGGAGCACCACCACCCTGCCCCTGCACAGCTGATCCTCCACAGAGGGCAGAGGTTGGTGGTCAGTGGTCACAGCCAGTCCTTGAAGCTGACTGACCTGGGTAAATCCCTCCCATTGATCTGCCAACAGCAACCAAGTCTCAACTATGAAAGGAGAGTGTCTTCAGCCCACACTAAAGGCACACCTCGAGTACCCAGCCTGAGTGATAAGGGAGGCTGTGCCACTGGACCTTACAGGACACCTACTACATTAGGCCATGCTACCAAGACACAGAGTCATAGCAGCTCTACCTAATACATAGATATAAACACTGGGAGGCTGCCAAAACAAGGAGACAAGGAAACACAGCCCAAACGAACAGATCAAAACTCCAGAAAAAGAACTAAACAAAATGGAGATAAGCAATTTACGGGATGCGGAGCACGCCAGTAAACCACTGGTTATAAGGATGCTCAAGGAACTTAGTGAGGACCATTGTACCCAGGGTCTCATTTGGCAATATCTAGAGATATTTTTGTTGTTATGACTTAAGTGGGGGAAAGGGGCAGAGGACTGTGCTACTGGCATCTAGTGGGTAGAGGCCAGCAATATTTCTAAAGATCCTTCAGTTCTACAAGACAGCTACCCGCAATGAAGAATTATCCAACCCAAAATGTCAACAGGGCCAAGGTTGAGAAACGCTGGTCCAGATGTTTGACCTAGCTTTGACAGATAAATTTAATCATCAGGTATTCTGTGCACCTCTTTGTTAGTATAATTATTTATGGAACTCTGAACCCTAGTCCTGGAGTGCTCTTTCTCAAGCTCTAAACACAGACAACATACCCTGCTGAGAATGTCTTATCCTTTGCCTTTTCCCTCCAGCAATTGCTGTGTGGCTCCCAGTTAACATGTCTAAAACGAAGAACTATGTTCCTTGCTTATCCAGGAGAGAATATTGTTTATATAAACTCCAAATGTTTAAAACAAAAATATCCTTGATCTTAAGAATTTTTAAATCGTAATTTAGACCACTTTTATACCTGTATTTTTATCGCTATCTCTCACCTATCCAGCCACAGCCATGTCAACAAATTCCCCATTGTTCCCTTCTCACCCTAATACAACCATCTGGAATGGCTTTTATTCAAAATTACGCACAGCTTCTTCTTCTGATATTGTTGGGGCCAGGAAAGGGGAGCTTGAAATAGCAAGAATGAAATCTAGGCTGCACTAGCCTCTGTGGAAAGCCGTATGGAGACACCTCAAAAAATTAAAAAGGGATCTTCCTTTGGACCCAGCAACCCCACTTCTGGCAGTGCATCCAAAGAAAACCAAAACACTAATTCTAAAGAACACAAGCACCCCTATGTTCACTGCAGCATTATTTACAATCGCCAAGATATGGAAGCAGCCCAAGTGTCCGTCAGTAGATGAGTGGATAATAAAACAACTATGGCACGTTTATACAATGGAATACTACTCAATCTTAAAAAAAAGAAAAAACTGTACCCTTTGTGAGAGTTTGGGTGGACCTGGAGAACATTATGCTACGTGAAATAAGCCAGCCAGAGAGAGACAAATACCATGTGATTTCAGTCATATGTAGAATCTAAGGAACAAACTGAACTAACAAGCAAAATAGAGACAGACACATAGATACAGACCAGGATGACAGCTAAGGGGGGAAGTTAGGGGGTGGAGAGACTGAACAAAAAGGAAAACCCATGGACATGGACAACAGTGTGGGGACTGCAGGGGGGATAGGGGTATAAGGGGACTAAATGGTACTGGAAAGAATACAATAAAAAATATAATTAAAATTTAATTTTTAACTTAAAAAAATAAGTATTTTTAAATTTAGGCTGCACTAAAAATGAATGTAACGGAAGGCAGAGATGGGACTGAGGCCTTTCCTACATAAAAGAACTCAGGTAACTGAAGCCCCAAGGAAAGGACACACAGGAGGAATTGAACCACAGAAAACAATTCACTGTCCAATGTTCAGATGCCATTTGACGTTCTTCCTTCTTGTATTCTATTCTGTTTGAAACTTTCAAAACAGACTCTCTCTCAAGGGCCCTTGCTTTGAAAGTGTAACTCTTCCCAACTGTACAGGACCTCTGAGCCAGTGTCTAACACTAGCCCCTCTCCACGTCAAGGGCCCTGACTGTGCCCTAGAGTTCCTTCTCACAGGTGCAAGCACTGAGTCCTTTGTTCTATTAAGACTTCCAAGTCACGTCCCTGATTATTTTTTCTATTAGACCCACAGAAAACCTAATTAGAAATACCCACTTTGAAATGGCCCAAGCAGTCACACTGATCTTATTCAGGAACCGGCAGGGAGATGTGGGTCTTAATTGAAAACATTTGTCCTACTCTGCTGATAAAAATTAGGTCAAAGACAACACTGGGGAGTCTTGTCCTTACATGTTTTTGTTTCCCTAATGGGATTTATGATCACATTCTTTCAATCACAGCCAAGAGTGGATTCTGGGCCTGAAACTACTGTGAAGACAATGTGGCAGCAGCATTCTGTGTACTAACAAGAGGTTTGGAGCTGCAGCCAAGAATAGTAAAATATCTTCCTCCTTCTGTCATTCTCAAAAAAGACTTGTCTCCTTTTTTCTTTTCTCTCTCCCCCACTACACCTCCCACTTTCAGTGTGAAACCCAGATTCCCTCGTTGTTATTTTCGTTTTGAACGTCCCTGCCAGAGCAGAGTCTATATAATGGGCAAAAAAAATCTTCAGCCATGACCCTATTTAGTTTTGCTCCCTGCCAGGGACACATCACAACCAACAAATGGACAGCCCAGGTGTGGTTCCAGTCCAGTCTCTGGCATGTGACTGCCTGCGGTGGCATCCCAGCTCTGCCGTGCGTTAGCTGCTACTAAAACCTCATGTGTGAAATGAGGCTCTCATCAGTACCCATCTAACAGGTTGCTGTTGGGACAAAAATGCACATAAACTGTGTCCCATAGTGCTTGGCACACAAGAATCACTTATAGCTCCGAGAACAGCGTTGGGAGAGGGGCTGCTGGTGGCCGCGCAGCCTCAGTAGGCAATATGAGTTTGGCTGGGGGCCGAGCCCCCTGGAAGACCACGGGGAACTGGCTTTCTGGGCTCCTGGAGGCAGAGAAGGAAGATGATTTCTTCCAGACGACTTATGGGGGTTTCACAGAGGAATCAGATGATGAGTATCAAAGGGGACCAGTCAGACACAGAGGATGAAGTTGACTCTGATTTTGACATTGATGAGGGGGATGAACCATCCAGTGATGGAGAAGCAGAAGAGCCAAGAAGGAAGTGCCGAGTAGTCACCAAAGCCTGTAAGGAGCCTCTCAAGAGCTTCAGGCCTCGAAAGGCCAGCACCCCAGCTGGTAGCTCTCAGAAGGCCCGAGAAGAAAAGGCACTGCTACCTCTAGAACTACAGGATGATGGCTCTGACAGTCGGAAATCTGTGCGTCAATCTACAGCTGAACATACACGACAAACATTCCTGTGGGTACAGGAAAGGCAGGGCCAGTCATGGCAGTGAAAGGGGCCCCACTGTGAGAGGCCAGTGCCCCAGGAGGAGCTGCTCAGGGAGGCCAAGATCACCAAGGAGCTCAACTTACGTTCACTGGAGACATGTGAGCGACTCCAGGCTGACAAAAAGCAGCAGGTTCTCAAGAAGCAGAAGTGCCCGGGCCTACAATCACCTAGCATGCAGTGACAGTGCCGCTGGTTGGGGAGCCGGGCCCTAAAGAAGAGAATGTCGATGTGGAAGGACTTGATCCCACTCCCACAGCTCCCTGTGCTGGGACTGGACCTGTCGTCCCTCCTGCTCGCTGCTCACGCACCTTCATCACTTTTAGTGATGATGGGCTATTTGAGGAATGGTTTCCCCAAGTGTGGCCCCCAAAGGTTCCTGTTCAGGAGGTCTGCCCGGTGACCCATCGTCCAGCCTTCTACTGGGACCCTGTTACAGACATACCCTACACCACTGCTCCAGCCTTCAAGATCATCTGTGAGGCCTACAAGAAGTACCTCACTGCCCTCGGACTGCCACCCACTTCCTCCACCCTGGGCCTGGGCCTGCCACCTCCTGAGCCCCTCCCTGGTTCCAGACCTTGAGCCTTTCACCAGAAAATCGTCATTAAGTGAAGAGAGATCTGTTTCTTAGAAAACTCTTTCCAGTCTCCCGTTTCTCCCTTTGTCATTTCCAATCTTTGCCCAGCCCTTTTCTGTATTTCTTTCACCATCTTTTCCCCTAGTTCCTACTGGTTTTGGTTGTGTTTTTTTTTTAATCCAGTAAACTAGAAAGATGCCCCGCTGCAAAAGAATCACTTATAATCTCTATAATTGGGATGGCCTAGAAAGCAAATTTTAAAAACATCTTAGGAGAGAATTAAAATGGCAAAAGTTAAAGACAAAGAGAGAATGTAGAAAGAGGGAGGAACACAGGTATAATGAATAAAATGGCAATAAATAAGTACCTATCAATAATAACCCTAAAGGTAAATGAATTAAATGCTCCAACCAAAAGACACAGGGTAGCTGGATGGATAAGGAAACAGAACACATGCTGTCTACAAGAGACCTACCTCAGAGCAAAAGATTTACACACAGCCTGAAAGTGAAGGGATGGAAAAAATATTCCATGCAAATAAAAATGAAAGAAAAGCTGGGGTAGCAATATATCAGACAAAATAAACTTCAAAACAAAGACCATAAGAGACAAAGAAGATCACTGCATGGTACTTAAGAGATCAATCCAACAAGAGGTAATAACCCTTGTAAACATATATGGGCCCAACACAGGAGCACCTAATCATATAAAGAAAATTCTGGTGAGGTTTTTAAGGGACATTAAGGGAGACATTAAGGGAGAGATCAACAGCAATACAGTCACAGCAGGGCATTTCAACACCACACTGTAATCAACAGGTATATGTTCCAAACAGAAAATCAACAGGGCAACAGCAACGCTGGACTGGATGGGTTTAACTGATATTTACAGAACAATTCATCCCAAAGCAGCAGAGTATTCATTCTTCTTAGGTGCACAGAGAACATTCTCAAAGATAGACCTCATGTTAGGACACAAAATAGGTCTTAATAAATTCAAGAAAACTGAAATCATATCAGAAAGAATAATTCTTTAAATGATTCCATTTACTATTGCAACAACAACAACAAAATAAGCTACCTAGAAATAAATTGAACCAAAGAGGTAAAAGAGCTATACTCAGAAAATTATAAGATACTGAAGAAAGAAACTAAGGAAGATTCAAATAAGTGCAAGCATATACCATGTTCATGGTTAGGAAAGATTAACATCATTAAAATGTCCACATTACACAAAGCAATCTACAGATTCAACAGAATTCCTATGAAAATGCCAATGGCATATCTTACAGATATAGAACAAATATTCCAAAAATGTATATGGAACCACAGAAGACCCCTAATAGCCTCAGCAATTCTAAGGAAGAAGAACAAAGTTGGAGGTATCACACTACTTGATATCAAACTATACTACAAGGCCACAGTAATCAAAACAGTCTGGTACTGGCACAAGAACAGGCATATAGATCAATGCAACAAAATAGAAAGCACAAAAATAAACTGATGCCATTGTGGTCAATTAATATTTGACAAAGGAGGCAAGAATATACAATGGGGCAAAGATAGTTTTTCAATAAATGATGTTGAGAAAATTGAACAGATACATGCAAAAAAAAACAAAACAAGAAACTCGCCCACCACTTTACACCATAAACAATAATCAATTCCAAACAAATTAAAGACCTACATGTTCAGTCACAAAACCATAAAAATCCTAGAAGAAAACATAGGCAGTAAAAGCTCAGACATTTCTTATAGCAATATTTTTGCTGACATGTCTCCTCAGGCAAGGGAAACAAAGGAGAAAATAAACAAAATGGAACCACATAAAACTAAAGTGTCACCTGAGGACATTTTTTCATTGCTTTCGAGAGAAAGGAAGGGAGAGAGGGTTTAGAGAGGGGAAGAGGGAGAGAAAGAGGCGGAGAGAAACATCGATATGAATGGGAGAACATATGTGCCAATGATACACATCTGATAAAGAGTTATATTCCAAAATACATAAAGAACCTATACAACTCCACACACAAACAACCCAATTTAGAAATGGGCAAAGGGTCTAAAAGGACACTTCTCCTAGGAGGACATAAAAATGGCCAATATACATGTGAAAAAATACTCAACATCAATAATCAGCAGAGAAACGCAAATTAAAACCATAATGCAATATCACTTTACATGTGTCGGGATTGCTATCATCAATAAATCAACAAACAACCAGTGCTGGGGAGAATATAAAGGAACGGAACCCTCATGCACTGTCGGCGGGAATGCAGGCTGGTGTAGCCACTGTAGAAAGCAGTATGGAGATACTTCAAAAAATTAAAAATGGATCTGCCTTTTGACCCAGCAATCCCACTTCTGGGACTATATCCGAAGAAACAAGAAACACTAATTTGAAAGAATATATACATCCCTTTGTTTATTGCAGCATTATTTACAACAGCCAAGATCTGGAAACAGCTCAAATGTCCATCAGTAGATGAGTGGATAAAAAAAGCTTTGGTATATTTACACAATGGACTACTACTTGGCCATAAAAAAAAAAGGAAATCTTACTTTGTGTGATAGCATGAATGGACCTGGAGAGTATGCTAAATGAAATAAGCCAGTAAGAGAAAGACCATATAATCCCACTTATATGTGGAATCTAATGAACAAAATAAACTGATGAACAAAACAGAAACAGAGGCATGAATACAGGGAACAGACTCACAGCTATCAGAGGGGAGGGGTGTTGGGGGGCTGGATGAAAGAAAGTGAAGGGATTGAGAAAAAAAGACATATATATAAATCACAGACACAGACCACAGTGTGGTGACAGCCAGAGGGAAAGGCAGGTGGTCTTGGGGGAGGTGGGCGAAGAGGAGATGAAAGGGGTGGAAAGAGACTTTGCTTTGTGTTGTGGGCACATGATGCAGTGTGCCAATGACACACTGCTGAGTTGTACACTTGAAACCTGTGTGGATTCGTGAACCAATGTCACCGTAGTAAACTCAACTTAAAAAGACTAAGAGAATGGTTTTCACTGAAACATTACAGAATTCTTATAAATTCAATTTCTTAATAGTAACATATTGATGTTCTTCTTAGGATATACATTTACTGCTAAAAAATGCTAAGGTATAAGAGAAAAAGACGAGTTTGTCATATGAAGCATCTGTTCTCTTATTTCAATCCCCAATAACCACAAAGACTTTGAAAGGAAACGTTACCAGTAATGTATTACGCCGGCCTACAACTAATGTTCATTGAACCAGTTCTTGAAATCACACCTCAATTTCTTTCCCTTTGAAAAGAGGATACCCTCCTTCAATGAAAAATTCAAAGAAATTGAATTGAAATTTCAAAAATTCAAATTCAAAATTCAAAGAACTTGAATAACACGCCAGTGTTTTGTCTAGCCTGCCTAGACAAAAATAGCTTATAACACACTATGTGCGCTGCAGTATTTTATGCATACACCCTAAGGTGGCATTGACCCAGGAGAACTGTCCTCCTTCACCTACTTCCAAACGAATGTCGTAGTTCCGGCCTAGGACGCTCTGTATGAGGTCTCGGATGGTCCGGTCGGAGGCCAGCTGGGCCTCGGACTGCAGCGAGGCGATGATCTCCTCTATGGACGTGGGGGCCACTCTCATCGGCAGCTGGGCCTGCAGGGCGACCCCCGGCCCCTCGCCCCGCTGGACCGTCTCACCGTCTGTTTTGGAAAGGGACCTGGCCGCGCTGTGGAGCGTGTAGTTGGTGCGAATCCTCACTCTCCGCTGCCGCGTGCCGGCCTCCGCCTCGCCTTCCGCACTGGAAATCGAGCTGCTTTTCCACTCTCCGGCCGGGCGGGCCGCGGGGGCCGCGGGGGCCGTGGGGGCCGTGGGGGCCGCGGGGACCGGGTGGGCCGGGTGGGCCGTGCGGACCTCTGCGGGCGCAGCCGGCTCCAGCTTCGGGGCGCGCCCCCGGGCCAGGTCGAGGACGCGCTTGGCACCTGAGAGCCTCGGGCTCGTCGGGCCCCAGGGCGCCCCGGACTTCCTCCTGCGTGCAGGCGGCGGCATCAGGACCAGCGGTCGGGACGTGCCGACGCTGGTGGCGATGGCTGGCAGCTGCTTTAGCAGCCGGTGCCGGAGGAACGCGGAGCTCCGCAGGTAGAAGTCCTGGGGGTGAAACACCTGCGGCTTCCGGGCAGCAGCCCCCTCGCTCCGGCCCGGGGGGAGCATTGCACCTCGAGGCGCCTGCTGCAGTAGGGCTGCAGCGAGGGCTGCAGGGCTTTTAGCCCGAGGGGGCCCTGATGGCTGCTGGGACCCAGCGGAGAAAAATCTCTCCCTCTCCCCAGCCCGGGCCGGGCCGGGGTCCTGGAAGCTGAAGAACGAGACTTCATCCACTTTCGGCTTGGAGGCCAACTTCTGCTTGAATTGGAGAAAGTCCTTTTTGGTCTTCTGGCGAACCTTCTCAAGCTCTTTAAAAATGTACACTTCTTCTTTGTAGTTTAGTCCAAAGTGCTTCGAAATCGTGGACATCTTGATTAATTTTTCCTGTGAAATAACAATACATTGACAAGTAACATAAAAATTCTGTTGACAAAATTCCAACTCAAAAACAGCTTATCATAGTGGAATGCTCACTGTGCTCCCTGAGACACCAGGGGGGTTGTAGGAGTTTCTACCATTTTAAAACCAACTGCTGACCTTTTCAGAGGAAACCAGAAAAACCGTTCAAGTCTTTTGTAACAGATTTTTTTACAGTGGACATTTCTGAAACCCCTCTGGACTTATTGTAACATTTCTTTAGACTGTCCTGTCCCACTCCCATGGGACACACAGGCCACACAGACACAGAAAACCTTCCGTGATCCCGGCAGGACAGCACTTTTCACTTCCTTGTCCAGCTACCTTGTCCTGGGTGTCTCCATCCCCTAACCAGCCTACCCCTTCCCCCAGTGTGTCCCCTGAGCTATAGCAACCACAAGGTAGGCCTCATGAATAAAAACTTTTGATTTTACTAACTACATGAGAGAAAGACTCAACCAAATAGAGACAGCGAGCTCTGACCAGGTGGCTAACCTGACCAGTAGGTTAGAGTGTCATCCTGTTCACCAAAAGGTTGTGGGCTGGATTCTTGGTCAGGGCACATACCTAGGTTGGGAGTTTGGTCACCAATCGGGGTATGGACAGGACATGACTGGTTATTTTCTCTCTCACATCGATGTCTCTCTCTCTCTCTCTCTCTCTCTCTCTTTCTAAAATCAATTTTTTAAAAAATGTCCTCAGGTGAGGTTTTAAAAATAATATAAAAAGACAGTCAATGTTCCTCGGTGAGGAGACTTAATATTTTAATTATATCAGATCTTCCCAAAATACTGCTATTAGTCTAATGCCATCATAATCAAAATCTAAAAATGATATTTTGAACTTTGAAAACTAATTCTGAATTCATTTGAAATAATAAACAGGGTAGATCAGCCAAATTTTTGAAAAGGGAAATAAAGAAACCCTTGCCCAACAAGGTAATTAAAACTTACCCAGATACAAGAATTAAAATTGAAACACAGCTACTAGAATCAACATATGGACTGAGTCAGCAATAGAATTAACAATTATATGGCTTATATTATAGAGACAGCATTAAATTGGTGATAAAAAGCAGTATTAATAAATTGTGCTGAGGCAAATGGTTGACTATGGGAGCTGGGAAGGGAATGACATTTCATTTTATGCCATGCTTCAAAATACAATTTAAGATTTAGATATGAAAAACATTTTCTTATTTTACTTTGTGTTTCCTTGCTTAGTACTTTTCCACATTCCAAGAATGGAACCACCATTTCTTGGTTCAATTTCTTTATATCAATTCCTAAAAACATTATTTTTACAATTAAATATCTTCACTTGTCATGTCATACGTGAAATAGGAAGAAAACATCCTATTTATCCTTTATTTTATTTTTCTTTTTTTTTAAAGGTTTTATTTACTTATTTTTAGAGAGAGGGGGAGGGAGAGAGAAAGAAAGGGAGAGAAACATTAATGGGTGGTTGCCTCTCACGCACCTGCTACCGGGAAACCTAGCCCGCAACCCAGGCATATGCCCTAACTGGGAATTGAACTGGTGACCCTTTGGTTCACAGGCTGGCACTCAATCCACTGAGCCACACCAGCGAGGGCTATTTAGCCTTTAAATGTAGTCATATTACTTTTAATATCCAAAATAGCTATTACTGGTTCTTAAACCCAAGACCCTCCTACATGACAGAGCTCACACGGGGGCATCAGCAGGCCCTTTCCCTACACAGCTCCATCACTGACCAAACCTTAGACGTTCGGTTCTCTCTGCAACACAATTTTTTATTAAAAAGTGAAAATAATCTTTTGCTTCTTTTCCAGGCCATAGCATGTGAACATTAGAAATGATTTCTAGAGTCGTTAAGGAAGTTTTCTTATTTAAAAGAATGTTTTTCTTGCCCTGGCTGGTGTGGCTCAGT
This sequence comes from Macrotus californicus, assembly GCA_007922815.1. Taxonomy (NCBI): domain Eukaryota; kingdom Metazoa; phylum Chordata; class Mammalia; order Chiroptera; family Phyllostomidae; genus Macrotus; species Macrotus californicus. The sequence continues at coordinate 2,040 of VMDR010011632.1, read as the reverse complement.
GGATGGAGCGCCAGCCCATGAACCAAAGGGTCTCTGGTTTGATTCCCAGTCAGGGCACGTACCTGGGTTGCAGGCTGGGTCCCCAGTGGGGGACATGCAAGAGGCAACCACACACTGATCTTTCTCTCCCTCTCTGTCTCTTTCCCTTCCCCTCGCTCTAAAAATAAATTAAATCTTTAAAAAAAAAAAAAGGATGTTTTTCTTATATAATTCTCCTCATGGTGTTTTGGCTGTGACTGTTTGCACAGGTGGTAATATGTCCATACTGACACCATCTGCATTTCTTCCTGTAAAAGATTAAAAGGTAGTACCTGGGACAGAACACAGACCAGAAACACATTAACGCCTGATGAGAACTTGACTTGACTCTCCCAACTGCACTTCCCTTTTGTTTCTTAGTTCCTGCCTGGTATTCCCTTCCTTGCTTCGCCCAGGCTTGTGGTTTGCTATTAACGTTTAACAAGCGTTCATTGTTCAACATTTCTCAGTACACTCTCTCATGTTCTCCCTAGGAAAGTTGTTCTTTGTATGAAAAAAAAATAATAAACCAATAGGAAACAGAACTCCAAAGTTTAAGAGGAACTTCTACTATATTTTCAAAATGGGTGGTATCCCAATGCTAAATGGGCCAATCCTTCAAAGGGTGGTGCTCTACAGCCCCCACCCACCTCTCAACACTGTAAAACATGTAAAATCATTTTTAAACATAGGAAAATAATATATTCTCTCTTTTTTCATAATAATTTCTTAAAAAGAGAGAGATGAGGTCTGGTTTGGAGATACTCATGGGAAACTAATGTAGCCACCCTGAAAGGAGAGAGTACGTCAGACATCAAGCCTGCTACTCACTCCCAATCCACGTTGATGAAGTTTATGCTACACTTTAACATGGGACAGGGTGTGACTGAAATCTTTGCAATCTGAGCTGTAATTTAATGCTCCTTTTTTCCCCTAATTATTGGAACTCTATGCCTTTTCCTTCCTGCTCTACCCAAGAGGTTCTGACTACCTGAACAATGAGGTAGTCAGAAAGGCCAAGAGCCAGGTTTCTCTCCTGTCCCACAAGGTCTGGTCAGACACAAGGAGGAAGCTCACTGGACAAAAATTGCTACAGGTCCAGGGATGACTACCTATGTGAATGCTCTAGACTCTGGAACAGGGAGTTCTCTGCTTCTTGCAGGTGTGGCTGCTCCTCCTATTAGAACAGAAGATTCAAAACTCTTTTAGACTCTAACTAAGATAAAAATAAATACAGCAGACTATCAGTGGACTTGGCTGCAAACTACACGAACACTTCACACATGGAGATGATTTCTTCATATGTTCAGCCTAGTTTACAGAGTAATACACTGGAAAAGATTACGAGAATCATACATTGGGAATGGAGCCAAAGCCTCAACTGGCTACACGAATTGCTTCACCTTGACTTCCTCTACTATATGGTCACAGGCACCTCAGTGGGAAGGGTGGCCCACCAAGGACAAGATTCAGGCTCTCTTGGGTCCACGGCCAAATATCTCAATCCTCTTCCTAAACACACCAACGCCAACTTCCAATGCACGGCACTAAAGTTCCAAAAGAAACATTAAGCTCAAGGCAGTCTATCTCACCTAACAAAATCATCAGCATTGCAAGAAAAAGAAAAATATTCTGAAAATAATATTTGCTTTTGAAATAGCAGTGGTGGAAATAAGAACTCTTTGCACACTGATTATAATTTATGAAGAACTCTGAAAGAAAATATGCAAAGATTTTAATAATTTTGCTAAGAAAATGAGGTAACAGTATTTTTTCTACTTTTTTCACACTTTCTCTAATACTGATTTTACCACCTTTGATCCTAATAATATCAATAATAATAATGATAATAATAGGAAATAACACATATTATGCTGGTTTAAATGATATAGAAAATAGAGGAAAGCTGTTTTCAAGCTCAGAAAATAACTTTTTCTAAACTATTCAGAACCCAAAGAAATTTCAATAAAAGTCCTTTATCATTCTGGCCAGAAGAATCAGATAAAAACTCCCAGGCAGCAA
>VMDR010011631.1:0-28122 GCA_007922815.1 Macrotus californicus | reverse complement strand
TAGGAAGATCATTTGGCAGCTAAAATGGCAGTAACCCAGGTAAGAAATGTTAAATGTAAGCAACTAGGACGGTGACTGGGATTGGAGAGGGAGGGAAAATTCAGGAGACATCTGGTAAAAGCCAGAGTAGCTGGCAACCAGTGGAGAGAAACAACTCAGCACTGCCAGGCTTCTAGCCTCAGTGACTGAAGGGGTTGAGGAGGTCAGAGCTCAAAACAAGCACTGCTCGTGTTTTCCAGGGTACAACTGGAAGACTGGGCTGCCACCCATCGGCAGGCTACTGTTTTCCAGGTATTGTCACAAAGCCCCCCGCAAACATGAACTCGTTCTCCATGCAGAGGACACGTGACCTGTCCCAGGTCACATCATGGAGTTAGTAAGTGCCAGAGCTGTGGCCCTCCTCCAGGCTGCCTGATTAAAGCCGTTCCACCAACCACTCTGATAGGCTCGCTCATTTTCAAGTGTGTGTTCTGGAACTTAGAATCAGGAATAAGCTAATCCAGGGCAGGAACAAAACCTTGTATTTCTTTGCCCCAAGCTCATGCATGTTTTCAATGAATACTTGTTTAATTGATTTTGTGTTGGAGCTGAGCACTAGAGGGCATCGTTAAAACACAGAACAAAAGATTACTATCTCCTTAAAAATTTTTTTTAATCACTTAATTATGCTTTCTTTTTCCTTCTTCGCCAACATGGTGTTTTGAAACATTTTGTTCCAAGACAATTGTTTTTGTTAAAGATAACAATGGTTTCTGCCATTTTATTTATCCCCTATCCCACCAATCAAACCTCGTAAGCGAAAGAATCAGTGCTGTCACCTTGAGTTGTTACAGGTCTAGGCAACAGAAAGAAGCATCGTGTTTAAGCTCATCCACACAGCCTAAAGTTTCATTACTGTGAAAGTGCATTGAAAGCTCCCATGACTAACTTCATAGATTCCTAAGGCCTGGGGTCCATGGACCAAAGAGGAGCTCGTGTTTATGGAGCTTCTCCTGGGAACCAGGAGCCTTATAACCACCTTGCAGGGGAGGTATGATCATCCCCATTTCATACACGGACTACCTGTGGGAGATAATTTAGATGAGGTCATGAGCATGGGCCCCCGTGACTGGACCTAGTGTCTGTATAAAAAGGGTCACTGGAGAGCTTGCCTTCTGTCTGTCTCTCCCGAGGTCGTGTGAACTCACAGGAAGATGGTGGTTGCCTACAAGCCAAAATACTGAAATCTACCTTGCTGGCACCTTGATCTTGGACTTCAGCTTCCAGAACTATAAACAATAAATTTCTGTTGCTTTACCCACACTTTGACTGAAACATGGAGCTACCTTCTTTCAATAGAAGGCAACAACGCCCACAAAAGTCAGCTAGTTTACGAAAACACAGTGATTTTATTCACGTGTAGTGCTCCACAGGTTGTGATCCGATGGAGACCCAGGGTGTGAGGGCCACGTCACAGTGCTCTTACCTCTCATCACGTGCGGAGGCGGAGTGGACTCGAGCACGGGGGCTCCTACCACAGGCATTGGGATCCTGGGTGTTGGTGAAGGGTTGGCCCACGATGGGAGTGAAGTTGGAGGAACTTTGCTGCCGTAATACAGAGCACCTAGGGAGAAAAACCACATCCATTAGTTTCCAGGTAAGTTGCTTACGATTCCAGGATTTATGCAGGCCCCAGAGGTTCTCATCTAAGGTTTTCTCCCATTATTTTTAATCCTGAGTTCTCTGTCATCATACTATGGGCCTGCTGTAGGGCTCTCCTCAGAGTCTGGGACCTGAGCTGGGATCTGCAGCAGGAGGAGCTGCCCCACAGAGCTGGGGAAGGTCCTCATGTTCTCAGCACAGGCTGGAGAGAAAACGTCCAGTCCAGCCCCTGGAGAATCCTGGATTATGGTCGGCACCTACCTGATGCATGCCCATTTACCCACTAAAAAGCAACCTGAACAGTTTAGTTTCTCAAAGAGATTCCTGTACTGGTTACAAAAAGCTCATTTTGCTTTCTGATATCCAGTCAGTCTCCTTGTCTTTGAGAAGCAAATGCCAGTTCACCTAGGCATTTTGTTTAGGTGATACAGTGTCACTTAGATATGCCAGTTTACCTAGGCAAATTTAGATGTCCCAGTCTAATGTAACTGGGAGGCCAGAAGTAAGAGTTCCTTGAATCCTGGGCCAGTCTTGTATAGCTGACATCTCACTTGGACAAAATTGAAAATTCAGAAAACATTCCTTTTGCAGGGGTGTCAAACTCATTTTCACCAGGGGCCACATCAGCCTTGCGGTTGCCTTCAAAGGGCTGAATGTAATTTTAGGACTATATAAATGTAACTACTCCTTAACTAGGGGCAAGGAGCTCCACATTTGGCAGCCTTCCTGTGTTTGTTTCTATGGGTTAGATAGAGCTGCTATGACTCCCTGTCTGGTTAGCGTGGCCTAATGTAGTAGGTGTCCTGTAGGGTCCAGTGGCACAGCCTTTCCTATCACCCAAGCTGGATACTCAAGGTGCAATATTCATGTGGGCTGAGTACACCCTTCTCTTGTAGTTGAGCCTTGGTTGCTGTTGGCAGGTCAATGGGAGGGATTTACCCAGGCCAGACAGCTGCCAAGGACTGGTTATGACCACTGACTGCCAATCTCTGCCCTCTGTGGGGGATCAGCTGTGCAGGGGCGGGTTGGTGGTGCTCCAACATGGTCTGTAGCTGTCCACTGGGTGTGCTGGCCCTGGTGTTTCCCAGGTGGTGCAGGCCAAGGTCAGCCCCACATGTGTTTTGCCCACAGCACCCTGCCTGAGCTATAAAGCAATCTGAGGTGGCTGCTACTTGTGCTGGGCTTACAGATTCCCAGGTGAAGCCAAACTGTGAAAGTAGGCTGGTTGCTGTTATTGCCAGACCTGGGGCAATTTAGCAAGAGGTGCAAGGGTTGGGGGCTTAGTAAGGCCTGCTGTTGCTTGTTTGAGAGGATGTAGGAAGTTGTGAAGTATGAGCCAAGACCAGCCATTCATATGGAAAAGCATCTCAGGTGGGGCTGTATGTTGGGTGGAGCAAAGTCTCTGGGGATCTCCAAGGCCAGTCAAACAGTGTTAGACAGGTTGATGGAGACTCAGTTATGGCACCAGCTTGCTGGCTCTGTGGAGGGAAGATTTAGAAAAGGGACAATGGCCTCTGTTCACCTTGATGCCAGACACTTCAGTTCCTCCCTGTATCCCACTGGTGCCTTTCAAGCTGCTACCCTGGTGCTGGAGCTCAGAGGGAGTGAGTCTGAGTAGGTGAGTCCATGTGTGTGGTTCTTTAAGAGGAACTGCTTGGGGCTTGAGCAGTTTTTTCCATTGACTAAATCCCTGCTGGCTTTTGCAGCCAGAAGTTATGGGGACTTATCGTCCTGGCACTGGAGCCCTGGCCTGGGGGGCCTTGTGTGAGGCTGGGACTCCTGCTCCTGAGATATCCCTCCCAAATGTTTATCCACCAAACATGGGTGTGGGACTAGTCCATTTCTCATCTGCCCCTCATCTCCACCCCGACCCTCCAACCGGTCTGGACGGATGTGGTTTCTTTAATTCCATAGTTGTCAGACTTCCATTCAACTCGATTTCTGATGGTTCTGAGTAATGGTGGTTCTATATTTTAGTTATAATTTTGATGTGGTTGTGCGAACAGACAAGCTGTGTATGCCTACACTGCTATCCTTCGTGGTAGTTTTAGTAAGAGTCAATCCAGAAGAAAACTTTGAACACTCAGATCTTAAGGCACAAGAAATTGAAAAAAATTAAATTTGTATACATATTTTTCTTGTAAAAGAGAAGGATGATCAATAAAAGACTTTCAAGATAGAATGTATTATGTTAGAACATGATTCTGCCAGAAAAGTGAAATGAAAATATAAGTTCGTGTGGAAGTACAACAACCAAGGATTTAAAGAAGCCACATTCATCCAGACGAGTAGGAGGGGTGGACACACAGAGAGAAGTGGATGGGCAGGGAGAGGCACAGAGCAAGGGGAGTGGCATGGGAGTGGAGCAGAGAGGCAGAGGAACAAGGGGGCAGAATGGGCAGTCCCACATTCATGTGCGGTAGATATAAATTTGGAGGGATACCTCTGGAGTGAGGGATCCCAACCTCAAACCAGACCACCCAGCAAACCAGAGTTTTAGTGCCAGGAAGATAAATCTCCGTAACCTCTGGCTGTAAAAATCAGGGGAGGTTGGGTCATCAGAAGAAACTCCCAGGTTATCAGGAGACTCCTTTAAAAGGTCCCACATTCACTTAGGACTTATACAGATTCACCCCCTCTGAGATTCAGCACTAGGGCAACAGCTGGAAGGGCACAAGTGGCATGCTGGGTAGAAATAGGGTGGGTACTGGGAGACACTTTCCTCCCAGGGAAACCTCCAGAAGTCAAGTAGCGTCATTGTCCACTCTCTGAGCCTTCCCCCAACACAGAGCCACGAAGCAGTGACACAGACTGCCCTGCCCTGGTAATCACCTGAGGCTCCTCCCCACACAGTTTACAGGTCTGCTCTTCTACAGTAGGCCAGGCTACTAAGACAGGGAGTCAAAGCAGCTCTTCTTTACACACGGAAACAAACACAAAGAGACTAACAAACTAAGGAGGCAAAGAAATATGGCCCATTTGAAAGAACAGAACAAAATTCCAGAAAAAGAATTAAACAAAATGGAAATAAACAACCTATTAGATGCAAAGGTCAAAACACTAGTGATTAGAATGCTCAAAGAACTCATTGAGTAAGGCAATGGCATAAAAAGACCCAGGCAGAAATGAAGGTTACATTAAGTGAAATAAAGAAACATCTACAGGGAACTCCCAACAATAGAGGGGATGAAACTGAGTATCAAATTAACAATTTGGAGCATAAGGAAGAAAAAAGCATTCAATCAGAACAGCAAGAAGAAAAAAGAATTCAAAAAAAGAGGATAAAATAAGAAGGCTCTGGGATGTCTCAAAATGTACCAACATTCAAATCATAGGCATGCCAGAAGGAAAAGAGTAAAAGCAAGAAACTGAAAACTTGTTTGAAAAAATAATGAAAGAAAAATTCTCTAATTTGGTGAAGGAAATAGACATACAAGTCCTGGAGGCACAGAGAATCCCAAACAAGTTGGACCCACAGAGAACCACACCAAGACACATCATAATTAACATGTCAAAGTTTAAAGATAAAGAGAGAATCTTTAAAAGCAGCAAGAGAAAATCAGAGTTACCTGCAAAGGAGTTCCCATAAGACTATCAGCTGATTTCTCAAAAGAAACTTAGCAGGCTAGAAGGGACTGGTAAGAAGTATTCAAAGGACCTACAACCTAGATTGCTCTACCCAGTAAAGCTATCATTTAGTATCAAACAGCAGATAAAGTGCTTCCCAGACAAGGTAAAGTTAAAGGAGTTCATCATCACCAAGCAATTATTATATGAAATGTTAAAGGGACTTATTTAAGAAACAGAAGATCAAAACTATGAACATTAAATTGGCAATAAATTCTCAACTATCAACAACTGAATCTCAAAAAACAAACCAAGCAAACAAGCAGAACAGGAACAGAATCATAGACATGGAGATCGATCACTTGGAGGGTTATCAGCTGGGAGCGGGGAAAGGGAGAATGGGGGAAAAGGTACAGGGATTAAGAAGCGTAATGGTAGGCACAAAACAGACAGAGGGATGTTAAGAACAGTATAGGAAATGTGAAGCCAAAGAACTCAGATGCACAACCCATGGACATGAACTAAGAGGGGAATTGCTGGAGGGAATGTGGGTACCATGCGGAGTGGGGCAAAGGGGGAAATATCAGGATAATTGTAACAGCAGATCAATAAAATATATTTTAAAAGATTAAAAATATTTAGAAAAGAACAATATGAAATTTCTTGTAATGCAAACAGAATTTGTTCATTTTTTTTTAATGGATGATGGTGTCAAATCTGATATTCAATTCCATCGGATACACTTAAAGGAGTTATATCTCAGTTTCGTTTTAAGAGCTCACTCTTTACAATATGCCAGACATTAAATTCATTGCAAGTACTTAAATAAGATGAAAAAAATGTTAATTTTTTTTTTTAATGTATGAAGGGGTATACAAGTTATCAAAATTTCTTTGGAAAACACATGAGGAAAACTGTTCAAAGATCACGGCAATAAACTGTCCTTAAAGTAAATTGACAGGAAGAGCTCTTTGGACAGAGGCTTGGGAGCTAAAGGTGGACGGGGGGTGGGAGAGGGACAGAGGCCTGAGGACCGTGACTGGGCCCGCGGAAGCTGGCCCATAATGTCTGTCCGCCAGACCGAAACACTGACCTGCACAGCAACTGTGGTCTTGCGGAGGGGAGTCGGCCAGCATGCGCTCACTGCCGGCTTCATTCTCAATCACCATGGCAGTGAGGGGGGTCACTATGTGATGCTCCAGGGACATCTGCAGGATTGTCTTGGTGATTTTCTTTTTGTCAGCAGCTGTAGTAGCCAGGCTTCTGCATTGGAGAAATAGAGACATTACAGGGGGTGACTTTATCTAGGGCCAAGTTAAAGTCCCACAGCCCCCACTTCTGGTGCACAACCAGGGCCCTGGAGGCCACAAGGGAAAACAGAACGAACTTAGTGTTTTATCTAGTCATGCAGTCCTAAGGAACTTTTTAATAGACTTGATTTTTTCCGAGCAGTTTTAGGGCCACAGTAAAATTGAGTGGGAAGTACAGAGATTTCCCAAATAACCCTCACCCACAAACTCCCCCATTATCAACATTCCCACCGTAAGTACATTTGTTACAGTTGATGAACCTACATTGACACATCATTATCATGCAAAGTCCATCATTGACATTAGGGTTCACTCTTGAGTTGCACATTCTATGGATTTGGACAGATGCATAGTGACACGTGTTCAACAATATAGGGTCATACAGAGTAGCTTCATTGCCCTAAAAGTCTCTGTTCTCCACCTATTCATCCTCCACACCCTCCAATCCCAGCAAACACTGCTCTCTTTTTACAGGGATTGTTTTTTAAAAAATCAGTGTTTAACTTTTGCAGCAATTTGCTATCTGCCTTTAACTGCACCCAGTGTGCTTCTCTGTAAAGAGGCAGAAATATTTCTTGCTCACTTCAAAGCCACAGCTTACAGCCCGCTGTCTGTTTATAATCTTATTGACATCACGGATTTTCTCTGTGAGTAGTTATATTAAATTTCCTCCAACCTAGTTCAGATGACTTTGTTCCATCTTTCTGAGAATCTGATAGAATAGGTAGAGTGGGCTCAAGAGTAGTAATTTTCTTATCCGACATCTGTACGTAACTCCAAAGCAGGTGATCAAAGAACCATCTATTGCTCTAAAAATATAGTTTTTATATTGGAGAGTTTCAGTGCAGTTCAGCTGAGAAGCCAGAGATGGAACAGATGACTATTAGGGAGCCCGTCCTGATGTGGTATCATGATCATGTAATCATAGATTTCTCATTTGACGGTAACCCATGCAGTTGCAGACAAAACTAATTGATGGTGACAAATGTCTGAACAGTGATTCCTGCTGGAGGTGGTGATGGGGGTTGAGTGGGACGGAGAACAAGGAAACTTCAGAGATGAAAGAAGTCTTTGATGTCTGGATCTGGGTGCTGATTACATAGGTGATGTATGATGTATATAAAATTTCATCAAACTGTACACTTAAAATCAGTGCACTTCACACACTTTATTTTATGTATGTTCTACCTCAAAACAAAATAAAACCTGGGTGAACTCAGCTTTAGTTATAGTGCTAGGAACCAGTGGAAATTAATAATCCAAACCCTGTAACAATTTTCTTCCTTTCTTGGCTCTAATCTTTTTGTGTATTACCCCAAATATTCAAGGCAAATCATCCAGTTTTGCAAATCCTTGTGGTGTATGTAGTTCTTACCGCTCAGCTACAAGTTGGTTGATTGTCAGATAGGCCCACAGTTTCCTGGTGAAATCGGGATCTGCATGCTTGTCTTTTGATAAGAAATCCTCCAAGTCATCCATTTGGGCCAGGGTTTCCAAGACTAAATCCGTGTTGGCCTGGACGATGCAAGGTTCAGTTCAAAGACACCAGGGGAGCAGAATCATAGTTAATCAATTCATAGTTTCCTACCTACCCACTGTGAGTGAACCAGGGTACTATGCAACTTTAAGGAGAATACAAAATATTTGAAAGAAATACAAAAGAGGAAGTTAAGGGCATACTTCTGGAGTTTGCGATCGGTGTGGGATGAAAAAGGTAAGGATTTACACAATAGTTGGGGAGGTGGCATAGATATTGTCATGCCTTCCCTTTCACTATTCTGTACATACATGGTTCTTGAAATGCAGAGTTAGCCTGTTAATACACAAGATGGGCTGTATCCAGAGGACCAGTTAGTATTTTTAGAATAAGCAGATAAGCTGAAGTACCGAAGTTGCGGTGATAATGCTCTGTAACTGCGCTGACTTTTCAGGGTCAAATTTTCCTGCCACCACAATCTCTGAGCCTTTAAAATAGTTATGGAAACTGTTTTGAGTGACATCCGTTACTGACATATGGGGATAGTTGAACTGAACATTCCGGAGCAATGGAGTGGAGACTTGGTTGTAGAATTTCTACAATTCATAAAAAAAACAAAAACAAAGAAAAACAAAACAACAGAGAAATCATTACTTTCATACCACTTTATAGGTCTAAGGCATTTTTCTCTGAGAGTCTTCAAATGCTTAACAGACATCTTTTATTCTCACAGGACCTATGTGGAGAGCTATGGAACCAGGAAAATTCTCACAGTTATCAGGCAGACTGGAACACAGAGAAGATAAAGACTTGTTGAGAATATTACCATTGATTTAAGAGCCCAGCATTTTTTTCCTGTGATGACCAGCATGAACAGCTAATGGGACACTCGTAATCAGAAAAGCCAGCTGGGTTGATAGACCCCAAATTAGAAGTTATCCCTATCTGTCCCCAAGTCTAAATATGGTGCCCACCGTTGACATGTGGTACCTGGTCCTGCAGAGGGTGGGGTAAAGTCTTTTCTTCTCCTATGGTTTTTTCGTGTTTATTTAGTCAAAATGCACAAGGAATTCATATTCTTTATGTTTAAGGAAACTCACAGGCTACATCTTGATCTGCGTTGCATTATAAAAGGCTAAAATGCAAGACCCAGTGTACGTTAAAGGAGACACATGGCCATGCTGATGAGGAGGACTGACTGCATGGCGGGACTGGAGAGCCACAGCACTCTGACGGGGGCTCGGGAACCTCGTTCAGGGAGTGGGGAAGCGCCATTGCCTCACTGCAGATGCAGACGTGCACGAGCAGGGTGCAGTGCACCAGGAAGGAACGGACACTTTATTCTTGCAACCAAATACAGCTGAAATAACAGCAATTTTCACTTAAATCGGGCCATCTACTTTTAGGTATCAGCTAGTGCTAGTTGAATGATTTTTGAGTGAAGACAAAAAAAGAACAGGAAAAAATGTTACCTTGAGCTGGAAAGAAGTGTCCTGGTTTCCATAAATCCTTTGAGCAATCCCACGGTTGTCATTAGATAGTCTCTTCAAAAAATCATAATCAACGTCAAATCCTATCCCCAGACTGAACAAGGAGATGTTGTCTTGTATGTTCTGCTTCACGTTTTTCTGAATTTTTGATAACTTTAGTTCACCTAAAATTGATGGTGAAAGAAAGGAAAGAAATGAAGAGGCAATATTATGTTTTTGGAAAATCCATGGAGAGCAGTTTAGCAAGATTTGTCAAAATTAAAAACTCTTTGATCCAGTGACTCAGTTACTAAGAATTTTTCTTACAGACGTACTCTTACATGTTGAAATGAAGTAAGGGCAATAGTACATAGTAACGTAATCAGAAACAGCCACATATCAGAAACAAATGTACAACAATGGGGGAGACTGGTTAAATTACAGTGCATTCAATTTGAGAAATATTATACAGTCATTAAAAAGAATAAAGCAACTCTATGTGTGTACTTTGAATAACCTCAAAGACACATTTTTAAAGGGGAAAACAATGTAATAATTGGTACATGTAGAATGTGTTTATATGTATGCACACCTAATGAGCATATATGTATGTGTATATTCATATGCATGTGTGTATGTACATATATATATAGCATGCAGACATGCATAGAATATCTCTGGAAAGATACACAAGAAATTGGTAACAAGTGACTGCCTCTGGGGACAGGAACTGGATAGCTGAGGGACAGGAGTAAGAAACAGACTTAAGTTTTTACTATATTTCCTTTTCTTCCTTATGATTTTATTCTAAAATTGGATTTTCAAGTAATCTGATCCAAGGGTGGAAAAATCCACTGAATGTGCAACAAATCCATAACAACTGCCATTCTAGTTTCTCTATTAACAGAACGGTATTTCTTTGTCTTTGTAAGCCTCAGCTGCCATTGTCATGCCTGCGTCACTGGGTTTCCTCCCATGGAGCTGTCTGGCACAGGTTAGATACAGCCCTCGTCCACAAGACTGACAACAACACAATCTAACACTCATTCATTCTTATATTTGTCAGTGTAAAGAGACAAATGAAACAAATAAAATAATAGTACATGAGAGAAGCAGGCAGATGTTGAGCTATTTTGTGGATAAAAAAAATGCTTGACATAGGCTGTATCAGAGAGAGTAGTTTCTCTGGTTGCAGTGAGGAACCGGGCGGGGTGAGGGGAAGTATGGAGGACAATAAAGATACATTACTGAGGACTCCAGAGGTACAGCTGGAGACCTGAGACCAATGCGATCACACACACTTCCTTTCCATTCGCCACCTTGCACACCTTAAGCTGAAGAAATAAATGCATTTCAATAGTGTGTACTAGCAATCATCATAGCATGCGATTACAGTTAAAATTGAACTTTCCCCACGTTGTGGAGGTGACACCACACCCAGGCATTGAAGAGCATCACTGAAAAACATCTGGACACTGCTTTAAGCAGGATGAATATTTCAGGGTTGAAAGAAGTCTTTATTTTAGGAAGCATGCATTTAAAATGCTTTAGACTCTCAGGTTAATGCCATTAGACTTCCCATTGTAAACTAATCATGTTCTCAAGAAACAATAGTAAAAATATTTGTACCAGAAAATTGAAGTGCTACTTGCCTACTGTTGGATCGCCATCAGAAACCAGAATGATCAGAGACACTGAGTTGGGGTCCAACATTCCCAAGTTATTGGCTTCATTCAAAATAAAGATGGCCCGCAGGAGTGCCTCGTTGATATTTGTGCCTGATAAAGTAATAATATAATTTGCTTGTTCTGTTACATGCTCTTTCTTTGCACAGAAACAATCACATCTTGGGTTCAGGTTCATCAATCTGGTGATTACTCAAGAATAATTTATTTGACACCCAAAACATTTGATTGCTTTCCAAGTGACATCAATTTTGCCCAGCTGGTCAAGATCTCCAGTGTAGTAAAATATTTTCTCTGTAGTAAACTACTGTCTTAGGGATGAGTTAGCCCTTTCAAAGCACAGTCTGTCACTTGGTTAGACACCAGGTTGAAGCTGCCTAAACCAGCCTTGCTGACAGACTTGGACACCATTCTACAGACAGTTACATTTTGTGCTATGCAAGTAATGAGAAGGCAAGAGTTATTTTACTGACACTCTTTTCGGGGGAAGGTAGAAATAACTAAAAACTTGTAAGGGATGGGTTGTGTATTGTACTCTGCAATGAATTCAGTATTCATCATTTAATAGTAAATCTTATTTAAGACAGACCATGGCAAATGGGACAAAGAGCCCTGTGGTAGGAAATAAGATTTCTTCAGTGAATCAAGATTCAAACCCTATGTAAGTTTCTCACTAGGCTTTAGGCGATGCCTACTCACCTCCATTGGGCTGGATTTTCTCAATATATCTCTTGGCATCTTCAATCTGTGTTTTAGTAGCTGTGACTAAATCATTTCTCCAGGTTCGCACATTGTGGTTGAAATCAACCACAGAGAACTGGTCATCAGTTCTCAGGTCATCCAATATGGTTTTCATTGCTTCCACTGTCTATTTCAAAAGACAAAGGAGAAGGTTCTCATTAGATAAGTTCTGAGCCTGAGAAGAAAGGAGGGAGACAAAGAATTCACCCTTGTCATCCCTCAAGTACTGACTCAAGCTATCATTCTTACAGAAAACCTCTTAAACCCACCTCCATCAACACAGACCTACTTCCCACTTATTCTGAACATGGATTGTCTGCATTTTGAGACTTGAAACTTTTACTGACTTATGTGGTTATGCACAACCACTTTGACTAGTTAAGGATCACAAACTTCAGGCTCCCCCTTAGTGGTGCCTGCAAATCAAATGTATTTCCCAAGTCTATCTTCTCACCCACTCTCTTAAACTACTGCTTCTCATGACCACCAATACCTCCCCGCAAATGAGATTCCTGATTCCTAATACACTCGTATTCTTTTCTTTTTTTAAAAAAGCTTTTTCACAACACCACCATTGAAGATACTTTTAAATTTACTTATTATGTTTATTCTTTATTCTCTCTCCCCCTCCCTCCAAATGTAAGCTCGTAAGCTCCATCAGGGAAGGGATAATTTAAAAAAAAAATGTTTTTAGTTGATTCTGTTATTGATAAACTAAGTGCCTGACACATAGTGGGTGCCTAATAAGTATTTGTTAAATGAATAGATAAAGCAAGGAAGCAATGAATAAACTGTTGTACTAGGGCAGTGGTTTTCAACTGAGGGTGATGTGCCCACCAGGGGGCATTTGGCAATGTCTGAAGACATTTTTGATCATCATAACTGAGGGGGTGGCAATTCCTGGGTAGAGGCCCTGGATGTTGCTAAATATCCTACAGTGTACAGAGTGGTCCTTACCAACAAAGAATTATCAAATCCGAAATGTCAATAATGCCATTGCTGAGAAACCTAGTGTTGGAGCATGAGCACAGTGGGGCAGGGGCCATGTATTTCCCTTTTTTTGGATGCTAGAAGTAGTGACCACTTGGATGGTCAGAAATGGTTGTTGAATAATGAATGAGTGAATGAATAAATAGACAGTAGGTTGTTCAAATTGGTTAGATGAATGGATTGATGAATAAAATAAGAAATTTCCTTGTTTGTTCTTTAGAATGACATCTATAACAATTTAATACTAAATGAGCCTGCACTGAGCTCCACACAGGAAGACATAAGGCATAGTGGGCTCCCTCAAAGAATCACAGTATAATTAGGGAAGATACATGTATATGCTTTCAAAGTTATTTGTGAAAAATGGCAAGATATTAAAGTAAAACCTTATGCAGAAAAACCAAAATAGCATTAAGCAGAAGCATGATCAGAATGAGAAGAGTTTACTTGAGATAAAATTTTTCACAAAGGTGAGTTTTGAGTTAAATTTCTGTTACTTTTAAGCCATCCAGTCTGTGGCACCTTGTCACAGCAGCCTGAGCTGTCTAAGGCAAGCCCTTGGGGTAGGTGCTTGGAACGATCGCTCCGTTGGGAAAGGATCAAAGAAGGCAGGGAGTCCCACACACCGTGACAACAAGGGGTACTTACTTGTTTCATTTTTATTCCCCACATTGAGCCACTGACATCAATGACAAAGAGGATGTTTTTGGGAATTGGGTCCATGTTTTCAGGAGCAAAAAAGTGGACAAAATATCCATTAAATACCTAAAAAACAGAACATATTTGTGGACCAAACTATTACCAATGTTTGGAATGTAGGAAAATGGGGGTCTGGGGACCAATAGAGGAGAGGTGAGTCGTGGTGAGCAGGAAATATGACACTTGTAAAGAAGAGAACAGAGGTGGCAGCTTGGCATCCATCAGTCTCTCCCTTCTTCCTTTCCTGTGAAGGTCCCAGCTTTCCCCAGGGTGTTTCACTTCTCTCTTGTCCTCTCCACTGTCCTCCACTCCTCCCAGTCTTCATGAACAGCCTCTGCTCTGGGCACCCTGCTAGCCAATGGTGAATCAGGCAGAGCCCCTGTCCTCCTGAGCTCATGGGCCAGTGGAGGATCCAGACAAGTAAGGAGGCAGTCTATAGCTCAAAGTGATAAGTGCTACCATCGGGAATGTAAAGGCTCCAAGAATGCCCAGTGGAGTAGCATCTAATTCAGAAAGGGGAGTCTTTCCCAAGGAAATGGCATCTACACTGGACTTGAGTGTGAGTTTTGAGTTAGCCTGCCAGCATGGGGTCTGGGCCAGGCTGGGTGTGGGTAGGGTTAGGGTGGAGAATTTCAGACAGTGCAGTGCTGCTACAAGTGAATACGGCATGCTTGGGGCTCTGTAAATTGTTCAGCACAATGGGGCCACAGAATTCAAGCCTCCAGAGAATCGGGGTGGAGAGTCAGCAGGGCAGGTCATAAAGGACCTTTTTGGGTATGCTAGAGAGTTCAGATTGTTCTTGAGGTGGAAGGGAGGCCATTCTAGCTGGAAGCTTGATCATCCTCTTTGTTGCCTGCTGCAGGCTGTAATGATTGGCTCCCGCCATTCTCTTTCTACTGCTCTCTGGCTGCTTCTGCAAACATGCTATAGGGTTCCTGTGTAGGCTCTGTAGCTGTGGATACTTCCTATCTCCCTGTTCCCGGAGAGAAGCACAGGCTTTTGGATACCCTCTAAGGGCTCTACTTTAGCACAAGGGAAATACAAACACACACTTAAGATGTGACAAAAAGGAAAGGACACTTTTCAGGAAATCTCACAGTGAACATTGATCCTGGAATTCACCCCTGGTCCTGATCTTTCTCTAGGTTTTGGTTGTGCCTTCCTCTCAGCCCCAAGACCGCTTTCTTTGATAGTCTAGTTGCAAAGGGCCTTGAAAGGTTATGCAAAATTCCTATATTGTTATTTTCTATTATTCCTCATGTAAGGCCTAGAATCACCTTTCTAGGACAAGGACATGGGACCCAATGACCCTTTATTCAGTTTTCTTGATGTGAAAAGATATGTTTAGCACCCTGGAAATATGATTTCAGTCCCTTCTCTGCAGCCTTGACACTTTCCTTGGCAGCTGGCAACTACCCAGAGGCCAGGGAGTTTGTCCAACAAGAGACACTTCTTTGGCCTCAGTGATGTGGCTATCCTAGAGTCTGTTTTCACCCACCTCCAGTTTCCCAGCGTTCTCCTCTCTGTTCACATCATACAATACCACCAGCTCTCCATCCACTGCAGTCTCAGAGCAGTTGGAGCATTTCCTTTGTTGTGCTACTGTGGGCTTGAAGGACACATGGGCCTGGAAAGAACAGAGTTGTCAGAGACCCGTCCCTGTCCCCATTCCTCTGCAGGTGAGGGGTTGACAGTTGCACCTTCTCATGTCCGCAGGAAAAGAGGTATGGCTCAATGGCCCAATGGCCATTCTGTACCCAGGCAGCATCAGTGGTACTGTTACTGATGGAAGGGACAGTGCCAAGGTATGTGAGGGGAGCAACTGGCAGACTGTGGGGCTGTTGGCCAGGTTTCAGACCTTTCTCAAGAAATTCAAAGAATTCCTGTATTCCCCCCATGGTAGAAATGGCTATCAGCTCTGGTTTTAAAGGTGCTTGCAGGAATTTGACTCCTCCAGAGTTGATTATTATTGGTGTTAAGGCAGAGAGAATTAAGCTGAATATCTCTTGCTGTAATTAATGTAAATCCACCATATGTGAAAGCTGTCTTTTAGTTACTGGTCAAGCAGATGGCTTGGGGGAAATGAAGCTCCAAAAGTGACAGCCACTGGTCAAAATGCAATGAAACAATTGGGAGTTTTGCTTTGTATGTCCTTTGGAAGACCCCAGACTTGGCTCAGGGATCACTGCTCCTCCATATGGTTCCCTCAGCTCAGCACATGACCACTTTTCTATTCCCCAGGGAATAGGAGGAGAGCAGAACCCATGTCTGGAGGCTGCTTAGACTCTCTGCAACATGCAGTGCTTGTGACTACCTTCTGGCGACCTTTAGATATGACTGGAACGCCATCGAAATGGCCATCAGATGTGTCTGGAACATGAAGAAATTTCAATCCCTGAGGTTCGATAATCCACACGTCTACCTAGAGATGGCAAAGAAAATTACTCAAAGCATCAAAATATCTTTCAAGTCCTTTTGTGCAAGAAGTACAATTGCTAAGCCCTCTGCTGGTTTACTCTTCTTAGAGTTTTCTCGAAGGTGACCCAGCACGGTTCACAATCACTTCTGCATGTTCTTTAAATTCCCTGGGATATGCTGCTTTTCCCCATGGAGGCTGAAGACCCTTTGGGCAAATCAGTACTCACCTCCTTCATTTCTCTAGGACTGTTATTCTATTCTATTCTATTCTATTCTATTCTATTCTATTCTATTCTATTCTATTCTATTCTATTCTATTCTATTCCATTCCATTCCATTCCATTCCATTCCATTCCATTCTATTTAAGAGCATTCATGTTATTAGGGGAAAAAAAAGGAAAAAAGCCATTGTTAAATGATTCCGCATTTACTTTGTAGATCTGCCAATAAAAGACCATTTTCCCCACATCCTGAGCCTTTACATTCTTTTTCTGTCTTCTTGTTTTGAGTAGAGCTAATAGGAGGGAATCCCTCTTAGTGATCCTTGGCAAAAGCACAGTCAGTCATAGCTGCTATTTCTCTATGTATAGTTTAAGTGCTATGCTGAACAATTTACATATATAAACTCATTTAACTCTCACCAATGTTATTATTATCTGTTATTGTCTTTATTTTTTATTTCTCATTTGACGAAGGAAAAAACAGAGATTCAAAGTGACCAGCTAGTAAGTGGCTGAGCCGTGCTCCAAACCCAGGGCCTGAGCTCTTAATGCTTCGTTCACTGCTTCTTGACTTTCAAAAGCTTCAGTCAGCTCCAGCTTTTCAGCTGACATTGCTGTACTCATACTGTTTTTTAGCCTCATGACAAAACATGTGATAATACCTTTTTCACATATGAAAACATGGACACTCAGGATAACTTGTCCCATGTCAGAAGGCTGATGTCGTGGGTTGAATGACAGTCCCCCAGAAGATATGTCTACAGGAAGTCCCTGGAACCTGTGAATGTTACCTCATTTGAAAAAAGGTCTTCATAGGTGTATTAAGAATCTTGAGATGAGATCATCCTGTACTATCCAGTGAGTCCTACATCCAATGACAACTGTTTTTACAAGAGAAAAGGCAGAGGGGGATTTGGGACACAGAGGAGGGGAGATGACCACAGAGGCAGAGACTGGAGTGAGTGTGGCCGTGAGGCTAGAAGTCAAGCAATGCCAGCAGCTGCCAGGCACCAGAAGAAGCACAGAACAGCCTCTCCCTGTGAGCCTCTAGAAGGGTAGCCCTACCAATATCTTGCTTATTTCAGACTTCTGTTCTCACAAACTGTGAGAACATAAATTCCTGTTGTTTAAAGTCCCCAGTTTGTGGTCATTTGTCACAGCAGCGCTAGGCAACTGACATAGCTAATAAGCAGCCGAGCTGGCACTGAAATCAGTAAGGAAGTGGCCTGGGCCCTTCAAACCTCTAACCGTGTCACTGCACCTGTCTAGCAGAGCTGAGTGTCATCCAACACCACAAAGCATGATGAACAACAGGACCAGAAGAGAATGGCATTCCTGCATACCCTGCGAACGCATGCTTACCTCCAAGTGTTTGGCCAGACGTCCTGGCTGCAGATGAATCCTGTGTTCATAGGACCCCAGCTTCCTCCACTTCACTTCCTGGTAATGAAGTTCAAACTGCACCTTTGCTCCAGGGAGGACGTTCACCTCGGTTTTGAAGTTCTCCATATCAAGAACATTGCTCCTAAAGATGCGAGACCCAATGTAAGTTGTCAGATGCACGACCAAGCATAAGACCCAGAATCTAGGCAGAGGGCAGCCAGGCCTTTTTGGGCAATCACACCTGCTCAGTTGTGCATGAAAATGAGCACTAAAACCTCCATACAAATTTAATTCCATGAACACTTTTAGTCTCCTCTCCTACCTGATCTTTTTCTTCTAGAACTTACAGATTTGAAGGACATTTGCCAACAGCTATCAATTATTGATTCCTATTATGTGCCAGAAACTTGACATGTGTCATCATAGCTTGCAAAGTAGCTCTGCAAGATGGGTATCAGTACCCTCATTTATCCTGCTCGAGACCACACAG
Source organism: Macrotus californicus (assembly GCA_007922815.1). Taxonomy (NCBI): domain Eukaryota; kingdom Metazoa; phylum Chordata; class Mammalia; order Chiroptera; family Phyllostomidae; genus Macrotus; species Macrotus californicus. The sequence continues at coordinate 10,031 of VMDR010011631.1, read as the reverse complement.
CTACTCAATTGTAGCACTGAGACCCCTACCAAAGTTTAGATAACTCCGAAGGCAGCACACGTTTCCTCTGCTGCACTGTAGGCTCATTCTAGGAACTCTTCATATTTCTGAAAGTCTCTAGAGAGAAGACATCTATCATTTCATCAAACTGAATATGTATTTCTAGGATAAGGTCTTATTTAGTCATGTATATATTAAGTCCAATACCATCACTGATCTTGAAATGTTCAAAGTTTTAAAGAGAAATTATCAAATGAGGGTGATTTGAGCATCAGGATACATAATGAGTATTTTTAAAAATTAAATGACTAAATAAGCAGGGTGAGACTGTGATAATGAGCCCAGTGGGGATTGGGCACGTACTGCAGGGAGGTCACCTGGGGATACCAGGTGCCTGAGGAAAAAGATGAGCATGGATGGTGCACACCTTAGACGTGCAGCAGCGATGGGCGGTCTTCTTACCTGGGGAGTGCACTAGAATGTGAGCCCTATGGTCTCTGTTGTATCTGCAGTACCTAGAAGAGCTTGTGTTACTAACAAATATTTGTAGAATGAATAAGTAACTGATGAGCAGACAATGTGGTCAAAAGGATGGGTAAAGATGGCTACCCTAAAGATAAAAGAACCTATTAACCTGGATCAACATTGTAGGTGTTTGTTTCCTCTGCTTGGAATTTTTTCTCTCCTTTTTCTATCTGAATAAATTTTTACAATCTGTTTGTGCTTAGTTCAAACATCAGGTCCTCTGTGATGACTTTTCTGGACTCCCAGACAGAATTGTACACTTGAGTTCCCATAGGGTTTTGTACCCTTTTTACATTAGTACTTACTCCATCATATGAGGGGGGACCCCACCAAACTAGAATTATCTTCTGGAGGGGGTCTCTTGTAGGACAGGCTTCCCCTTCTGGGTGAGTGTTCTAGGAACCCATCTGCATCACTGCACCAGCAGGAGTTGTTGTGAGAGGCTGTGTTTGGCTTCAGTGAATTTTGTTTAAAAGACTCTTTCACTGTGTTTGCCTATTTCATGATGGGTGATTTACAAGTACACCCCTCCACACCACACTAAGTGTTCAGCAGTTTTTGACCCAAAGCGACACGACCTCCATGCCCCACCCTCCCTATGCACTGGATCTTGCCCCAAGCAATTTTTGTTTGTTTCCCTTTGAGGCCTTTTACCCATGTATGAAAAAAGTCCTCAAAGGGAAATGTTCTGCTGATCTGGAAGAGATGAAACAAAAAAACGGCAGAAGCACTAAAAAGCATCAAAATCGATGAGTTGAAAATCTGTTTGAGCAGTGGAAAAAACATCTTGATAGCTGTATTGCATCAAATGGAGAGTACTTTGAAGGCAACTGAAGTTTAAACATGTAGGAATAAATACACAACCTTTTATAAATAAATTCTGGGTGTGTTAAGTCCCCCTCATATATTATATGTAATAATACATAATGATGTATATTACCATTATATATATTATAGCCACCTCTATATCACAGGTTCCTTGGCTGTCTCCTTTGCCAGACGGCAGTGTTTGCTGCGGTGCTGCTGTCAGCTGGGAACAGAGCTTGGTGAATTTTCATTGAATGAATGAAGGCATGGATGAAATGAAAAGCATTTCAAGTAAAGGTAAATTGGGGGATGTAGAAGAGAAAGAGGAGATGAAGAAAAAAAGGATGAAAGGATATACGCAGTGTAAGAAGTGATTGGTTGAAAATTCCTTTGAAGTTTCTTGCTCTCAAGAGGCTTTCAGATGGTTTGGCACGGAGAACAAAATAAACATAATCTAAGCCAAGTAACTGATGCCGAGAAGGGCTTACCTGATAAAAACAAGGCAGAATAAATCACTAAAACAGATTCCAAATCTTTCTTTCTGTGTACAGCTGACCCTCAAACAACGCAGGCCACAGCCGAGTAGAAAATCTGCATGTAACTTTTGACTCCACAGTCCCCATTCCTATGCCAATCCAACCAATGATGCTTTAACTACAGTGTTTTTGATCTCGGATTAGGGATCTGAGGTTGGGAACGCAAAAATATTGTTTTCACTCGAGGTTGGTTGAATCTGGGGATGTGAAGGGCTGGCTGTATCTACTGAAAATAATCCACACATAAGAGGACCTGCACAGTTCAAATCATGTTGATCAGGGGTCAACTCTATGTGGTGAGTGTTGTCACCAAATCACCAATATTTCTGTAGTTGATTTTAGCAAATCAACATTAATTACAGAACTGCAAGCTATGTAAGGATAGCTCAGTTATTGCAGAGAGGCCTTAGGGTATAGAAATTGGACCACCCAACCCTACTACCTGACCACAAGGCTGCATGTCTTTCCGGGCCTTTTGTGCTCTTGAGGAAGGGACAATGGGGCAGGGAGACAGCAGCCTGCTGTCCAGCCCTTACCTCACCAATCCGGTGCTTTTGCCTTTTGCTCTCGCCTGTGAGTAGAGTGCTCGGGCCACAGTTTTCTCCTTAATGGAACTAGTGAATGTGGTACCATCTACACTCCTAGAAAATGACAGAAAGGTACCAGTTGGTCTGAATAGTAAAGCAAACAAAAATAGCAAGCAAACAAAAAGCAAGGAAACATGCCAACCAGATGGATTTACTGAACGGGGACACTGATCCTTTTGCACCTGGAGGAAAAGAGAAGAAAGACATTTGCATGTTTCATACACAGGAGTCCCTTTATCTGAGTGTGATTTAAGAGGGACGTGTAGACTCCCTTCCTAAAGGCTTTCCATCGCTACTGTTGTTTGTGTTTAAAAAGTTTTCTCATTTTCAAATTTTACCCTTCAAATTAAGCATTGTTTTCTTTGGGTGTCTGTTTAAAAAAACTTACATTTTTTAAATTATAGTTGAGATTCAGTATTATTTTGAATCCCTCCCTGTGTCAAGGGAGACCAAAATAACTGCATATTCACTGGGTAGAAAATGGAACAGATTTAGATTAAGTGTAAGAAGTGATGCTAACAGACCTGTCAACAGTTAGTGGATTGCCATGGGAAATAGTGAGTTTCTCATTAAGGAGATAATCAAGTTAAGCCTGGAGAGCCAGCCCACTTGTCAATGGTGTAACAGAAGTCAATCACTGGACAGAGGATGGGGCTCCATCAGCGGTTCTCATTTTTTTTCCCCACGGAGAAACACAGGACAGGGGACACTAGACTGAGCCAGGGCAACTCATATTTCTCTCCCCCCAAGAAAGTACATTAAAGTGCAAATCAGTGGGAGATTGTTACTATAGAGGTAGCTTAAGTTTACCTTAATTTATTAGAAAAGCAAATCCTTCACAAATTATGATATTTCGAACAGAACCAAAGTATTGAGACCCACTTTGCAATGACCCTTGACCTCCTGTGGGTCCAAAGCCCTGAGAATGAGCACCACTGGAGCAATGAACCAGGAAGGCCCATTCTAACGGCAATTCTGTGAAGAGAGCAGACCCAGTTCCTGGTTATGTAGAAGCACTCACATGGAGAAGTTGGAAATGAAGGCCCCTTTGGGAATCTGCACATCGAAAACAACATTCTGGGGCTGTGGGGAGTTGTTCACCACTTTGGACTGGATCATGGTGTTGGCCGTCCGAGAAGTAACAGTGGATTGGACTTTGTAGCTATAAAGAGTTATTTGATCAACATCTTCCTGTAATTGGCAAGAAAGTGTAACTGTACTCAGAAAAATTACACAGAACTTCACCATACATTTGATGTTAAGAGCAGTGCATTTCATTGTGAACAAACCCAAGGCATTATTAAGCGTACAAGTAAATTTCAGGTATTATACAGCATTATCCTAGCTTGAAACACCCCCCCAGGGAGAAGCCTGCCTTTATTTTGAGCTATCCTGAGATGCCTTCAGCTCTATAAGTCTATTAAAAGTGATTTTTAAAGTTAGAACATAAGTATAAAATGGTTGTGGGAAGAAAGATTGGATTGAGAAAGTCCAGGAAATAACTTAAAATGCAGGGTCATAGTGAGAAAAAGGATAGAGGGTCGAAATGCTGGAAGGGGACGTTGGCTGCATCTCCAGAGTGGGGTGCGGCCAGGAGTATGGTGGGGTGGAAGACACACATGGTCCCCATACTGCCATCTGCCATCTCTGATTTTATCCATTGCAATGTACTCTTCCCCCAGTCTTCCTATCCTTCCCCACATCAAAACCAAGTGTGACAACACTGATGGGTGTGAGCAACAAACAGAATATCATTTTGATGCAGTTATTGGTGTGGCATTCTGAATCTTCTTTGCTGTTTTTTCTCTACTCATTTAAGGCTGCCCCGATGTAAAAAACTACGGGTGTGACCAGAGGCAAGGGTTACAAGCACGCATCTTTGAGGTGCTGCCCGAGAACTGCAAGCTGCTTCAGGACTGTGGCAATAAGGTAGCCCTATTAGATTTTGCTTTTGTTCTTCAACGGGATTTGCTTATTTCAATACCAGGCATCATCCCCCCCAAATTTCTCATTCATGATGAAACCTCCCAACTCAATACGCAGCTCACCTCCAGCTAAGGTAAAACCCAGGCTAAGTTATTTGTCCTTCCTACCACTCAAACCTGTGCTTCACCATTTCTGTCAGTTCAGAGCAGGAAGCCAGCACAAACCATTTCCTTTTGATGTTTTCTTGCCACAAGAAGCATGGTTTTAAAAATCTTAGGGAGTTGGGTCATTTCATGTTTAAGAGTTCCTTTGCCTCTAAAGCTGTGAGATGTCATAGTTTCAATCAAAACTGTTCAGTTGGAATAAATATATATGCTTGGATAAAATCTGTGCTGGCAAAACTTAAGAGAATCAAGAGAAAGGGCATTTTCGGCTCTTGGTGCCATCTCGCCTGGCTGCATGCTCACGGTTCTCTTTCATGCTGAGTTTGAGACACGCTTCCAAACAGAATTGGGCAAGGGGGCATTTCGAAAGTCAGGTAAATGATCCCAGTGATGGAGACAAAGGAGGCAATAGTACTGCTTTCTGGGTAATAGGTAACAGAAAAATCATTCAGACATCAATTTTTAACAAAATCAAAGTCAACTTACCATGGTTTCTCCAGATTCTCCGGAAACACTTCTCTGTGAAAGGAAGTTAGACAATCATTCTTCAAAAGTGTGTCACTGATTACCTTGAGGGTAAAAACTGCTTTCTCTCAGTAAAAGTTTCTTTAATACTGAGCTGTAACTCATTCATTGGAGCCCAGATATAAATATCAAACATTCTGAAATACCATTTCCCACTGATGTGTTTCTCTGAAAAAATTCTTCTAGCCCCTTTTGCATTGCATGCACATCAATTTTTATATAATGCTAAAACAAATGTTTTTAAATGAAAATATTTAACCAAACTCATGCATGCATCACCTTTCTCCTATTTTTCTGATTGATTTGTTTATTCAGTTGGTTGGTTGTTTGGGTGCTCCTTTCTACCGTGGAGCTCTGGACACACCATCCCAACTGTCTGCAATACTCCATTTTCCAGGTCACTTCTGTCCCCTACCTTGGTACCACTAATTACTAGTCATCCTTCAGATCTCAGCTCAGGTAGAGTTTTCTCATGAAGTTCTCTCTGACCCCCTGTCATGCCCAGGCTAGGTAAGCTTCCTTTCCTAAGTATTTTATAGCAACATAGCCCTTCTGCAAAGCAAGACAGCCAGGATACGTGTCTGTTGACTCCATTAGATTAAGCTGCACGAGAGTAGGGATCTTTATGTGTTTCCTCCTTGGTGGAGCTAAGCACGGTGACTGCCATGTGGAAAATTCCATAATCTAACGGCTGTGCCAGGGAATTATTCACAGGCAAGATTGTCTTGTAGGCATGGAAAGCTGAATGGCTTTAGAGTGATGGATGAACATTTAATGTCTGATGGATTTTAAAATAAAAGTCAGGTGTAGGCTTAGCTTGCCTGATTAAGGGATATTACGTGACATACTGAGGTCAAGAGTTCCCTACTTTTAGATTTTTTGAGTGCAATTCTCAATGACTAAGTTTTCTCTCTTGTGGGTAGATGAAGACCCTGACATAAGGGTTTGCCTACTGGGTTTTAATATTATTGGTCTACAAAAACCTGGACTTCTAAGGTCCTCCCAGTTAGGGGCATGCGAGAGGCAACCACACATTGATGTTTCTCTCTTCTCTTTGTCCTTCTCTTCCCCTCTGTCTAAAAATAAACAAAAAATCAAAAAATAAATTGAAAAAACCCTGGACTTCTAGGAAGTCAAAAATTCTATCCACAGAAAATAAGTTATCAGTCAGCTTAAGGTCGCTTCCATAAATACCTCCTTTCTCAGGATATAAGTTGCAAAAGCCAAACTCTTCCTGGCTTCCTGGAGACGTCACCCCCATGAATAATAGGATTTTGTCTACGCTGCTGCTGGTGGCCTCCCGTGGCAGCCCTCAGTGTGGCCAGTTCTCTGAGTCACTCCCATGCTCTCTAAGCACCCAAGAGAGCAGTGACCAGAAGAAAGAGAACAAACGTGCGGCTGCAGTGGAAAAACCCTCCTAAGAGGGAATTCTTCCTTTTCAGGCAGTAACATCACCCCATAATCCTAAAATTTGGAGAAAACACATAACTATATACCCTTTAAGGGACTAAGATGACCACTACGGTACGGGAGCTCACGGACAGCTCTGTGGAGGCCTCACTTGACTTCACCTTGACAATGCTTCCACCTGGGTGTGAACCATTGGGCTCTTCTTTGTAACTTAGGTCTTACTGTACCTGATGCCTCCGGTTCTCAGGCACAAATTGAAATTTGCCTGGGGCCAGTTCCACAAGATCTCCATATTCTGCAAACTTAAAAAAGAATTTAGGATGTTTATTTCTATTAATAAAAAAGATTAAAAGAAAAGAGGCTGCTGGTGACAGGCATAAAGCTATTCATTATATTATATCTTATTTCCTATACCTTGGGCAATCTCACATTTTTACACAATAATTTCTGTAATACATTTATTTGCTAGTTATTAAGTGGGAGGAATTCATTTTTGAGTTTTCTAGAAGATGATGGGGCACAAGGTAGGGATAAAAATTACCCAGTGATCAAGTGGGTACCTGGGGAAAGTATTGGGTAGACCTTGGGAGTATCAACAGTGTCTGCCTGGATAAATGCGAACCGTTATCCATTGGATTAATAATATTTGTATAAAAGGAATACCAGTAAGAAGTGGCTGAAAAAGCACAAACAAATTTGGGTGTCTTGGCTTCAATTCTGGTAGTTTCCAATACACTCTGGTGGTTTTTAAAGTGTTGGAAAATACGGTAGTTTCTAAGTAGACAGAATGTTTTTTTTTCCCTGAATGCTATCCTGTTTTTTGACATTTTTTGTAGGTAATCCACTCTGCAAGTATTACAAGCTGCTCCATCTCCTAGGATACTCCCATAATGCACATTTCTTTTCTGGCATCAAAATAGCTCTTGTATGTATAACTTTCAAAATGACTCAGTCCAAGAATTTCCTCGTGTGGGGATGGCCAAAGGACCAAAGCGGAAACCTTGAGCTCTCAGAATAATTCCTGCACTCTCTCAGCCCGTGTGCCATCTTCCCCTTTAACAGAAATATTTAATGTGACCCTATTACAGAAATCACTGTCCACTTAGGTATGAAAAACAATAGTGCTTTGATAATGACTTTTCTTACACTTTTAGTATAACAGTGATGATGACATGTCATCATCGCCATCATCATCATCATCCTCCTCCTCCTCCTCCTCATAGCTCATAATTATTAGGTGCTTCCTGGTGTTTGCCCTGGGTAGGTAATTTACATATGTCATTCAATTCTCAAACACCCTTTGAGTTAAATCATGTATCACTCCCATTTTTGAGACAAGAAGTAGGCAGCTATACTCTATAAATGTGACATGATGGGGCCAGCACATTGCCCTTGACTTCATCCTGTGCGAAACCACTAGTGCATTAAAAGGTAAATACATAGTCCAGTTATTACAACAGTGAAACTTCTACTTAGGTGAGTTTATCATAAATTTCCTTCCCACCCAAAATACAGTCCTTGAATAGCAACAGCAACAAGTTAGTTCCTGAGCATATCTATAGGCCAACAGCAAGGAGGCTTCTGAAAGTACTTACTTCTGGAAGCTCATTGGTGGGGATTTCGAAGCCTTGTGCCCGAGAAAGAAAGAGCCCGATGAGAAAGCTTGTGAGCCATTTCATTTTGCCAAGGTCTCCAGTGCAGGGGCTGGGGAGAATTCCACTCCTTGTCGAACCAAGGTTCAAAGGAACAGCAGAGGAATACAGTTCGTTTTTAAAAAGTAGAAAAACGAGGAAGAAAGCTCTCAAACTTTGTTCAAAAATGGGACAAATATTTGTTCTGGAGGTCAAACTTGAGTTGTGGGGGTGGATCGGACACCCAGAGGTTATTCAAACAGCAAAGCCGGAGGCAGTCCCTGGGCTGTGAGGACAAGTCAGGGCCAGATGGATGTGCTGCTTCTGCTGCTGCTTTTTTTTTTTTTCTCCTTTGCTGATTTCTGTTCCTCTTAAAATCAGAGAGACCTAAAGATAAGTGCCATACTTTTTGAGGGGCCAAGGAGGAACTATACTGAGAAATGGAGTCAGAGAGAAAAAAGGCTAAGTGAAGTTTTTAGAAACAAAACCCTTTGATTTACATGCAAACAGGAGGAATTTAGCAAAAGTAGGAGATGAAACTGAAAGCTTTTCTGAGCAAAGCATTCCTTGTCAGTGCCTTTCCTCTCTTTGGTAACTGAGTACCTATTATAAGCGAAGAACTGGGCCAGAAGCTGTGCCGGGCACACAGGCACGCTCTGCGGTGAGAAAGGACGCTTCATGAAACTGGGGTGAAGAGCACAGCGTGTGTTCCTGCTGCCCGGGCCCGCCTTTGTTCCGGTCAGCAGCAAACCAGTCCTCCCCAGCCCCAGAATCGGGGGAAGTCCAGCCTGGAAGCAGAGTGAATTATTCCTTCTCGTTCAGAGTCTAGATATAATAATATAGTCAATTAGGATTTATTGAGCCCTTCCTGGTGCTAGGCACTTTTACTTTTATGATTTTTAATACTTGTTTTTTAATCTATAAGGCAGCCGTGTGAGGAGTATACTGTATCTATCCTCATTTACAATTCAGGACAATAAGGTTAAATAATTTATTCCACATCTCACAGTTGCTAAATGGAGACAAGATTCAAGGTCAGCCTGACCCCAAAGCCTTTGCTCTATATGACTATGCCCAAAGCAGGTAACCTGCCATCCATCATTGGGATCCACTGTCCCAGGTGTGAACTTAGACTCTGCCTGTGTTTCCCAACTTGGGTGAGAAGTCTACCTGACAAGCCTCCTTTTTGTTTATCCTCACCTGAGGACATTTTTTCATTGCTTTGAGAGAGAGAGAGATGTGAGAGAGAAACATCGACTGACCGTCTTCCAAACACACCCCGACTAGGAATGGAACCTGAAACCTAGGTATGTGCCCTGACTGGAACTGAACCCACAACCTTTCAGTACATGGGACGGGGTTCCAACCAGCCAGGAACACGAGCCCTTCTCTTGAGCCTCTACTATTCTGGACATCTGCTTGTCCTGATCTACCACATAGTCAGAGATCTGCTGCTGGGAACCTCTGCTCTCCAAGGCAATTTGCCCCCCAAATGGGAAGAGGAAGTCAGCCATGGCCTTGGAAACATGAGGATATAGGGCTGTTCCCACCACATCTCTGTCTGACTGGACTCAGCAGGTTCCCTTGCTCCTTAGAAAGTCACTGAGAAGATTACGCAGAACACTAGATAAATAAGTAGGTAGTTAGTTGTCTGAGATAGCTTTCTGATTTGGTTCGAAGGGAAATGGTTTATAGTTTATTTCAAAAACAATTCCAGATGAAAAGAGAACATAAGAAATGATGACAAAAAAGAGAAACTTATAGATTAAAATATGTAGGACGATATTTTAAAAACTACGATTTTATTTATTATATTCAAGCCAAAGATAATTTAAAATATAAAGTAAAAATTAATTAAATTTATCTGCAAGATTATAAAGGGTTACTGACTTTTTAAAAAGGTCAACCATATTCTGTCTC
>VMDR010011630.1:0-28108 GCA_007922815.1 Macrotus californicus | reverse complement strand
AGGATAAGCATTCGGGTAGTGTTTTACAAACATTTGTTGGTACTTGTTCATTGCGGAAATGTGTACTTGACTAAAACCATATGTGGCTATGGAAACCACTTGTGTAGATCAGGATGTACAGGTTTTGTGTGTGTTTGGCTTATTGTATTAAATTATTGTACTTGGCTCAACATAAGGATTAAAATTGCATTTAGAGAGATCAGTGAATATCACTCTTTGTGAGACTGATGTCTTGTGTGCCACTTCTAAACATCATAAATCAGTACTCGGGAGAATTTTACTTAACCTATTGATGCAGAATTAAAGTATGAAAAGTTAAAAAAAGGTTAACACTTTAATTTGAGTAATTTATCAACTCCTCCTCCCCCCACACACCCAACTACTGGTAAAATAATTTTAGCTGCTTAATGTCATTTAAAACATTTTTTCTATATTATTATAATGCACTTGAGTTGATAGTAAGATTCAAGATAGCTAGACTGATCTTTTTGTTATTTAAAAAAGGTAAAAACCAGTTGAAAAGCTGTTTCAATCTAAGCTGAAGTCAAGAATGGGAGCAAAAAACATTAATCTTTCACTGTTTTTGCTAATGAGGCCTACGTCACTCTGATGAGGGAGCTAGTGGTAGCAGGCACCTGGGCTGTTGTACTGGGTGCTATGTTACGCTGCTCCGGCTGCTTTAGCAAATGTCATTTCCCGGGTGACTTGGACAACAGACCCACTTTCTCACAGTTCTGGAGGCTGGAAGTCCGAGGTCATGGCGCCAGCATGGCCAGGTTCTGGGGAGGACTCTTCCTGGATTGCAGGTCGCTGCCTCTCCCTGTGTCCCCACGTGGCTGAGAGCTCTGTTGTCTCTTCCTCTCGTGAAAGGGCAGCACTTCTGTTGCATCAGGATTCTGCCTTACTTACCTCCTTAAAGGCCCCATCTCCAGTACAGTCAAATGGAGGGGGTGTTAGGGCTTCCACATGCAAATTTTAGGGGGACACAATTCAGTCTGCATAGCGGTGCGATTGGTCTTAACTATTTTTGCTAATGACCCTGGCATATAAGAAGTTTTGTATGGGTACCTAACAGAGAAAAGCCCATGTGAAGACATCAGAGGAAAGTTTTGTATGGCACTTTGTATTGAGGCTGTTTTTAGGTTGCAAATGTTAGAACTCAACTCGAAAATAGCATACACAAAAAAGGAATTTATTGGCATATCCAACCTGAAACAAGGGAAAGAGAAACTTGAGAACCAAGACACTGTCCACCTTTCTCCTTATTTTGGCTTTACTCTCTCAGGATCCTCCGTGTGTCCAGGGAACAAGATGACAAGTAGTTCTAGGGTTCCATCCATGTAACTCCTAGTCGAGGAAACTGCTTCACTTCCTAATACAGAGAATTCCAAGCAAGAATCGTGACTGCCCCGGCTCGGGCATTCCTGGACCAATCACTGTGGCCAGGAAGCCGCTGTGTCGAAAATAACAGATGTGCGCTGATTCAATTCATGTGGATACTAAGGCAGCGTGGCTCTGTTCCAGTATCTAGAGCTGCACTGTGCAACATGGTAGCCACCAGCTATGTCAGCTTTTTAGCTAATTAAAATACAATACAATTGAAAATTTTTCATTGCACTAGCTGTATTTCAGGTGCCCAGTAGTGCCCAATTGCCACAGGAGTAGTGGCTACTGCACTGAACAATCCTGATACACACCAGTTCCTTTATCACAAAATTCCTCTGGACCGTGCTCAAGTGTTACGTGGCCAAAGTTAATTCACTTTTTTTTTTTTTTTTTTACATTACTGTGGAAAATTTCAAGTACACACAATAAGAGAATAGTATCATGAGTCCCCACCTTTGAGAATTAATTAGTCTTGCTAATTTAGTATCTTACATATTCTCCTATGTTTTTAGGAGGTAGAGGGGCAGTATTTTAAAGCACATTTTCAGAGACTGTATCATTTTGTCTATAAACATTTCAATATGGATCTCTTAAAAAGTTTTAAAAGGTAGCCCCAATCCTATTATACCCTATCAAAAATTAACACCAATTCCTTAATATTCCATCTAAAACCTGATTCCTGCTTAAATCACTTGATTTGTCTCAAAGTATCTTTTTGAGTTTGTGTCTTAGTATCTTTTGCTGCTGTAAAGTTATTGCAAATTTAGTGACTTAAAATCATTATCTTACCAGTTATCTAGGTCAGAAGTCTGACATGGGCCCCACTGGGCTAAAATCGAGGTACCAGGAGGACCACGTTCCTTTCTGGATGTTCTAGGAAAGAATCTGCTTGTTTGCCTCTTGCATCTTCTAGAGACAGCATTCCTTGGCTCACCGTCCGCTCTCGCCTTCAAAGCTAGCCCTATTGCATCTCTCAGAGCCTACTTCCATAGTCATATCTCCCAATGACCCCAGGTGGGAAAGAATCTCTGCTTATAAGGAAGCATGTGGTGATGATGGACCCACCTGGAAACCCCAGGCTAATCTCCCCATTTCGAAACCCTTTAACTTAATCACATTAGCAAATTCTCCTTTACAATGGAACTGGAATGTAGAGTTCAGGAAGGAGAACAGTGAGTCATGCTAAAAGGTAGGTTCAGAGAGAAAAACGACTGATACTTAGGCCCTGGCCAAGTCGCTCAGTTGGTTAGAGGGTCCCGAAATTCCAAGGTTGTGGGTTCAGTCCCTGGTCAGGGCACATACAAGAACCAACCAATGAATACATAAGTGAGTGGAACAACAAATCGATATTTTTCTCACCCTTCCTCTCTCTAAAATCAATTTAAAAACAAAAAACAAACAAAAAATTCTATGTTTAAAAAGAAAACAGGGCAAAAGGCTCCCAGGGCCTGAAGCAAAGCAGAGGTGGCTGTGGGAGGGTTGTTGCCTGGGGACTTATCTTCAAGATTGCCGTGTTACTGAAACTAGAAACTTGGTTAGAGTGTGGTCGCTGTACACCAAGGTTGTGGGTTCAATCCCCGGTCAGGACACATAAGAATCAGCTAATGAAGGCATCAGTAAGTGGAACAACAAATTGATATTTCTCTCTCAAATCAGTAAATAAAAAATTTTTAAAGTACATCTCCTTATGTTGAAACAAGAGTATATTTTTCTTTATTGGATTTACCCATCCACATATAATTTAAGCTTTTGTTTAGGGGTCTGGTCTAGGCAGGAGCTCTGGGAGAACTGGAATTCTACCTACATAGTTATTAGTCCTTGAACCTGCTTGAAGGAGAAGCAGCAATGGTGGCACTTTGTTGTCCCAGAAGTGGGGTGCTGCTTGCTGGGAAGCACGCAGCTCTTTGGTGTGTGCATTTATGAGTGCGTGTTCTAACAATGAGTAGAGCTTTTAAAGCACGCTCCCTTTTCCCCACTGAACTTCTCCTGAACAGCTTGAGGCAAGATGTCCCAACCTAAGTTATATGCAAATTTCTTTCTACTATTTGGGGAGAACAAAAAACTTCTATTCCCCTTTTTAGAAGTGAGATTTGAGAATCATATTAAAAGGGGTCCACCTTAGCCTGTAGGCATTTATGTCACAAGGCACCATGAGTCATTCTGTCAAGTTAGAACCTGCGCTTTTAACTGATGCCTAACCTAGTTCCTAAGCCAGAGTAGGCAGGCACTCAATAAATATTTGGCGAATGATTGAGGCAGTACCTCGGGACCTAAGGACAGTCCTTCATCTGAGAAGGCCTTGTCCTTTCAGAACAATTCCTGCTTTGCAGCAACCAGAGTGAAAGACAAGCAGATCTAATCTTAAGCAGTGTGGCCGGGTATAGAAGGAAAGGTGATACCTTAGGCGACAGCTATTAAGGTTGTAGTGTAAAACTTGATGTTACACTAGGAAGCAAACACACAATCAATGCATTTGTCAGTGAACAAGTAATAAGATGTACCAGATGTCTTGTGTTTCAGGGCCAGGTTTCTTTCCTCCTCTCATCCCCCTTTCCTGCAAATATTGTGCAATGGTTATGTATGTGCTTCTAACAATTCTGATTGCTATTCATTGAAAAGTGAGATGTGGATGACCCTATAGCATAGAATATAGGGCATATAAACATGAAAAAGACCCTTCATTCCCTCTCCCTTGTCAGAATAAAGTCCTGTTTCTTGAAGTTGACACTTTCAGTTGCTACAGAGTAGAGTGGGAAAAGATTTGAAGAGAATGATTAGAATCTTGGCTTTGCTACATAGTAACTGTTTGACCTTGGGCAAGTTATTTCCCTTAATCTCCAAATGTGAATTAACAAGCATTTTAAAGGAGATTGTGAGGCTTAAATGTGAGTATAGGCAAACACTTCATTTTGTGCTTAATGAATGCCAACACCAATGTAATACCATAATTTGGGTTCTTTTTTTTTTTTAAATAGTACTCTGCTGGTAATAGGTCGTCAAATGTTTGTCAGCTTGTCCCTAATTAGTAACTCTAGATCCAGTTGAAGATTTAAATTTTAAATAGTTCTGGTTCTTGTAACTACTGTTGTTGGAGCATCAAGACTGAGAAATGGATTTTCAAGTGAAATATACCAGCCAAATAACTGACAAACTATTTCCAGGATATATCATATCTGCCCACTTTTTCAATTTAAACATTCTATGAAGGTTTTTTTTTTTTTAGATATCAACACCTGGGGTAACATTAAGTTGTGTTCTATTTATTTGTTGGTCATTTATCATTGAGATAATTCTTAGTGGAGGCTTTCTTCCAGGAGTTAATCAGGGCTAGACAACTGAAGTTTTGGAATTTGGCTCTTTGTGTTTATCGTTGTTTTCCCTGAATTTGTGAATATTTTTCTTAAAACCTTGTCCTCAAACTATCACTTCTTTGTATCTTGAATTGGAGCAAATTCTTCCTTTACAGAAATGTTTTTGTTTATTATTACCAGTCTCTCTTTAAAACATTTCCCCCACTTTGGAAGGCCCAGCTCACTCTTGGCTTTTTGCCTTTGTGAGTACAAGGTTATTGCAGGCCTGTGTCACTGTATTCCTTAGTTCTACGTGGTTTTTACCCCCTGAACGCTTTAATTCCGCTCATTTGAGCTTCATCCATATTTGTGGAATACTAGTTATTCACCGAGGGGAAGTGAACCTGGAAGCTCTGGTTAGAAATAAATGATAAGGATGTTCAAAGGCTTTAGGGTTTGCAAGCCGGAAACACAATACCCAGAGTGTTCTGAAGAACAAAAACTAAGAGTTCTCGTAGTGAGAAGTTCATTCTTGAGAAAAATCAGCCCTGTCTTCTTAGCTTCTGGATTGGTCCAGATGAGGATCTAACAGATGTAGGGTGGTCTGAATGATGGATGTCCTCGTACTGCACCAAGGAGGTGGGGAGTGTTGAGGTTTTGCTGCCAATGAACTTACACCCAACGGGGTAGTAAAAAACTATGAACACTTGAATATTAAGTAAGTGACAGATGCTTCAAGGCAGGACATCATGAAATCAAGAAGGGGCAATTAAGCTGCTGGAGTTTCAGGAAGGATGAGGCTCGGAAAAACAGGAGGCGGCAAGATTTATTTCACTGGCCTTTATTAACACATTATCCAGCAGGATTATTAAGAGACAATTCTAATGCGCGCAGGACTCTAGGTCAGGAGGCGACAATCCCCTACGCGCTATTTCGGGACACACGGTCACGGAGGCCAGGGGTCTGCGTCCAGGTGGCGGGTGTCAGGCAATCCGCGTGCCTGCCCTTCCCCGGGGCCAGCCAGTCCTTGGAGCGCTTGCCGGGAGCCTGTCGGTGCAGAAGGGTCCTCACCTCGCCGGGCTCGGCCCGCCCAGCCGATTCTCCTATCCGCGCAGGCACCTGCCTGGCCGCCCCGCTGGCGGGGTCCTGAGGCGCCTCGGGGCAGCTCGGCGATTGGCTGGGCTCGGGGCTGGAACCGGGCTCCGCACCGTTTGACACCCGCAGTCTGCAAGAGGCAGGCTGAGCGGCCGCCGGCCTGGGAGGGGCGGGCAGGAGGAAGGGCGGACTGAAGATCCGATGGACTGACGCGCAGCGGAGGGAGGACCCACGCCTAACCCAGACCGCCGCCCTCGCGTCCCCGCCCCGCCTGGAGCCGGCGCTTCGGGCCCGGCAGCCGGCCTCCCGCCGCTTTCTCCTCCGCTGCTTCTCCGGGCTCGCCCGCAGGTGAGTGACTCCGGGAGGCGGGGTCGGGCCGCACCGCACACCTCGCGTTGCCATGGTCACCCGTCGCCACCTGTCACCACCTGACAGGGCTCCGAGCCAGGCGACCCCCAGGGCGGGCCCGGCTCAAGGCCGAAGAGCAGGGCCTTGGGTCGGCTTGGGTGCTGACTGGGTGGGACTGGGGTTGCGGGTGAGGGCCCCGGCGCCGCCGAATGAGGACCTGGGAACTGCGGCCCGGGCGAGGCCGCCGCCCCTGGACCACACCTTCTCCTCGCTGCCAGCCGGACCTGGGGGGCACAGCGACGCCCCGCGCCCTGGCTTTGCATACCCCTGAGCCCTAAGCGGCCGCGGGGGTCTTGTCCACTTCGCTGCCGCCGAGAGGGGGAGAGGGGCAGGCAGGGCCGATTCTTCCTTCCTCGCGCCTCCGCCGAGCCCGTGCCAGAAGCGGACACGCCTTGGCCGGAGGAACAGGGAGCTGCGGAGCTGGGAGCCAGCCGCGGCCAGGGGCAGTCCCGCGGAGTCGGGCTTGGCCACCGTTCTTGCATCGGCAGTGGATGGGAGCAGCCTTTGGGCATCTGGGCGGGGGTCCAGGGGAAGGGCGGCGAGTGGATTGGGAACAGGGTTGAGCCCGGGCGGGGGCGCCTGCCTGGGAGACGTGGGAGGTCGTAGAGCTCCTGGGGGTAAGCCGGCTCCCTGTAATGGGGAGAAAGAGGTTGGGGCTGCGGCTCTGGGGCCAGGCCTTAGCCGAAAGGGCTGGAGGCGGGGGCAGGCAGCGGCGGCTTTTGACCAGCATCAGATTTTTTCCTTCGCTGTACCCAGACTCGCAGTCTCTAACCGCGCGTGGTGTCGGAGCCGAGCGTTTTTTTTGGCAATTTGGTTCTCTGCATAATGAAAGGCGAAGTCTTTGTTCCACCCAGATTCATAGGTTGTGATCGGAACACTTACTTCCCTCCCTTTGTTGCGGACTTCATAGAATACTTCAAGAAGTTCGTGGCACGGGAATTAAGATGTGGGTTTTTATGGGCTAGAAGTCTTTTTTCACAGTAAATCCAAGTAGATTTTTTATTTTTTTATTTTTGGTCTCCAGGGTTGGCACGTGTTATCATTGAAATTTTACTGGACAGGAGAAACGCCTAAGAGCCCATTTTCCTTTATATGGCATATTCTAGAGGTCTCATTTCAAAGGAAGATACAATGAACAGTTTTACCTTAGGGTTTAGGGGGTAGATAGCTTCTTTCACACAGGAAGGAAAAAACATTATACAATGGTGGAAAAGACAAGCAATTAAGCCATAACAGGGTATTGTTAGGTTAAAAAAAATAACCTTGATTTTAGATATCATTATATATAACTTAAAAATTTTTTCAATTACAGTTGACATACAGTATTCTATTAATTTTAGGAGTACTAAGTATATAATTGTGTGTGTATGTGTGTGTGTGTGTGTGTGTAAGGGATTTTAACCTGTTTATCTTCTGTCCAACTTCATGATTTTTTCCCCCTCTCTGTCTTTTTAAAAGCCAGTACTAGGAATGTATCATAAGAGAACCGGGGTCCTGTCCTATGTCCCTAGTTACGTAACTGTGGTCAGCCTCTTCCATGTGTGAGGTGGAGTTTTTATCAGTTACTTACTGAATGGACAGCCTGTGATGGGCTTGCTATATGCTGCAGTTTGAGAAACACTGCAAAATAAGCACGAAAAGACGCAGATTCCCTTGGTAGATGGGCATGCTGGAAGCCAGGATTTAAGTTTCCCTTTGCTGCTGATTACAATCTGAGAAGAGCTACTTACCCTTCCATTGACTCTGATTTCTAGATCTGTAGAATGGGGATCGTACCTGCTGTTGTTTTAGTCTGGGAAGGGGCTCTGAAGTTGAACAAAATAATGTACTTGAAAGCACTCTGGAAAAAAATTTAAGGCATCTATTGATTACCTTTTAATAGAGTGGAGCATTGGCAAGGGTAATTAAAATTTTCTGCGTGTTCTATCTAGCATTTTCAGGTCCAGGACCTTATTTCTTACAATGGCTTTAAAAGGCTCGTGGGAACTATTAAGGTGCATTTTTACTCCCCTGCGGAGGTTCTTCATTACTGTGGTAACACGGAGAAAAGGGTGTTTCCTCCCTATATGTGGGTCAGGGTTGCTTCTCTGCGTTTAGTAGGAGGCTCTCATATTTAGAAAATAAGACTATGTATGGCAAATAACTGTGACTTGCGTTTCATTTGGTATTAAATAATCCTCAGTGTGGATCATTGGCTCTTGATTTACAAAGAAGTAGCTTACTTTGTTCTGTCTGACCGATGCTTTCCAAATAGGAGTAGAGAGAAGCGTTCTCTCCACAGCGTTTAGAGAGAAGATGCTGTGTGCCAAGGGATAAATCTGTGGTCACATCACATGGCACACACTCAGGGAGTGGCTGTCAATTTTACTCGAAGACTTAGGTAACAATATATTGTTTTTATATCAAAACGAAAAGGTAATACAGACAATGGAATGTTAACACTATTTCTAAGGTAAAATTCAAAGACTTTAAAAAATTTCATGCTTAAGGGCTCTCTGAAGATATGCTCAGTTTCTTGGGTCCTTACAGAGACGTTTCAGAAGCACTGCCTTAGACTTTCTCAGCTAATGAATGATAAATCACTACGTCGCACATCGGAAATAAGCTGAATTCCAATTTCTAAGACTTTGACTGACATTAGGCTCAAGGTGACCTCAATCCTAATTATCCCCTCTTGTTTTCACCCCTGCAAATGTCAGTGTTGTAGTGGGAAGGTCACAGGATTGTAGTGAGAATAGACCCTCTTAGCCCGTTCTTCTGTACCTTTTGCTGTGTGACCTTGGACACATACCTAATGTCTCTGAGCATTAGTGCGATCTGTAAAATGAAATAGAGTTGTAAGAATTATGTAGATAATATATAGGAGTATTCAGCACAAAGCCTGACATAGTAGATGCACAATAAATGTTAGTACCCTTTCCCTTTCCATCTCTGCATCTTAGGATATTAACAATCCTTCAAACCCATTCTTAGTAGGAAACCACAGTACCCCTCTGATCTCCCATTGCATTTTATTTGTAATTCTTTTATGGTAGTCTTTTTTTTTTAAATTTTATTTATTTATTTTTAGAGAGAGGGGAAGGGAAGGAGAACAAGTGGGAGAGAAACATCAATGTGCAAGAGAAATTTGGATTGATTGCCTCTTGTACGCGCCCTGACTGGGGACTGAACCCACAACCCAGGCATGTGCCCTGACCTGGCATCGAACTGGTAGCCTTTTGCTTTGTGGAACGGCACCAGTCAGCTGAACCACACTGGTCAGGGCTATGGTACTCTACTTTCTTTCGTGATTGTTTAGGTGTGCCCATTGTATCGTGCCTGCATCATGGGAAGTGCTAGTTCCACGGTGTGCAGTTGCTGATCAGACCATACCTGGTGTGTTGTGCTCAGTTTGAGGGGTATTAAGAGGGAGATTAACAAACGTTAAGAGGAGAATAACCAGAATGGTAGGGGATCTGAGAGCTATGTGAAAAATAATTGAAGGAAGTAGGGGGATAAATAGGATCATTGACAGATTCAAGTGTGTGAAAGTTTTTAACATAATAGATTTGTACTATCTGACCCAGAAGACATAACAAGATGAAAGGCACAAGTAGATTTCAATTTCATATTAGAAAAAAAAACCCCTTTTCCTTGTGAAAAAAAAATGAACTTCTGTATTATATATTGTTGTGTAACAAATTGCCCCAAAATTAGTGGCTGAAAAGAACAAATGTCACTGTTTCTGAGAGCCAGGAATCTGGGCACAGCCCTGCTGGGTGCCTCTGAGTTAAGGCCTTTTGGGACTGTACTCAGGCTGTCCCCGGGGCTGCGCTCTCACCTGAAGACTTGACCCGGGACATCTCTTTCCCAGCTGCCGCAGGCCTGTCCCTTTCAGGCTGCTGCACTGAGGGCTTCCGTCCCTCAGTGGCTGTTGCTTGGAGGCTTCCCTTAGTTTTGTACCTGGGATCTTTCCACACGGTGGCCTCACGACAGGGCAGCTGGCTTCCTTAACTCAAGATGGATGCTACAGTCTCTCTAAATCTCAGACGTGACACTCCAACGTTTCTCTACTCTTGCGTAGAAGTGAGTCACTAAATCCAGCCCACACTCAAGGGCCAGCGACTACAAAAGGGTGTAAAGACCTGTCAGCTCATTGATGACCACGTTAGAGACTGCCTCTCCTAGGGGCGCTGGGGGCATTGATACCTGCCTGACATCAGATGTAACTACTGCAGTATCACTGACACCAGACATAACCACTGCAGGGTCACCGACACCAGACGTGACTACTGCAGTGTCACTGACACCAGACGTGACCACTGCAGTGACCACTGCAATATCATCGATGCCAGACGGGACCACTGCGGTATCATCGACACCGGATGTGACCACTGCAGTGTCACCGACGCCGCATGTGACCACTGCAGTATTATTGGCTGTTCCCTGTGCTGACTTGACATCCCTGGGACTGTTTTTGTAACTGGTGATTTGTACATCTTGATCCCATTCACCTTTTTGTTGCTGTGATGATTCAAGAAACAAACTTCAGTTCTTTCTATAATTAATACCTAAAGCTTTTGGCCAAGAGTCAGGAGACCTTGAGTTCTTAGCTCTGCCTAACGTCTAATAATAATTGTATAACTAAGTGGCAGACTATTGCTCGCTGGTTAAGTAGGATTCGCATCTTGAATTGTTCTTAACAATGCACTGCTTTGGTCTGTCCGTACTTACCGCCGGGTTTCTCTTGAGGTCAGTGGCACATTTTGTGAGCTTTCTGCCTGGTAGAGTGTTTAGTCTGAGACCAGAGATCATAGGAGAGTCTGATAGGCCTTACACGGACCCTCCGAACCAGGCTCTGAGCAAGTGAGCGAAGAGAGTGTGTTATTTAAGAATAAAATAAAACTTTCTATACACTTTTGGTTTTAGATTTAAAGTTCTCATGTCTCGTGTTAAATTAACACCCTAATTTTGCTTTTAGTTGTGCTCCAAAAGTGAAACTATGTTTAATAGCAAAGCACTGTAGCAACACAGTTAAAATTTGTCTACATTTATCTAGATTCATCCGTATTTTGTATGGTATTTTATAGATAATTCAAAAGCTGAAGTTTGGCCCTGTCCAGGTGGCTCAGTTGTTTGGAGTGTAGTCCCATGCACCAGAAGGCTGCAGTTTCAGTTTCTGGTTAGGGCACATTCCTCGGTTGTGGGTTCAATCCCCAGTCAGGGGAAGGTGGGAGGCAACCAATGGATGTTTCTCTCTCACATTGATGTCTCTCTCTCTCTCTCTCTCTCTCTCTCCCCACCCCTTCTTCCTCTCTCCCTAAAATTAATAAAAAATATCCTTCGTGAGAATTAAAAAAAAAACTTTTAAAAACTGAAGTTCATTTTAAACTTGAAAGTTACACTCTAGAATTCTTAGATCTTTCCTTCCTTCTTTCCTTCCTTCCTTCCTTCCTCCCTCCCTTCTTTCCTTCCTCTTTTTTTTTGAGGCTCCCTTTCCCCCTCCCAGTTTCAATACTGCTTATTTTTCGATGTTTTCATGGTTGTATTCATTTAAATAACATAATTTAAAAATTACATGGGGTTTATTAAGTAGGGGTTAGGAAGTACCATGTTTTGCTGTGTATAATGTGCACCCATATTTTTGGCCCAAACTTTCAGGAAAAAAAGTCTTTTGTTTTAATTTTTTAATTCAATTTTTAATTTATTTAAATTTAGAAACAAAATCAATGATCGTATTCCAGGGTGTTATTTTGCATTGGGTATCGTTATTGCTTTCTAGAGTTACACTTTTAATGCATAAGCATAAATAAAAGAATTAAAAACATTTATGTACTCAAATATGGCACCAGCGTGCCGGCTTTGTGGGTGGAGGGTCCAGAAAAGGGATAGTGCCTCTGCTCCCCTTGATGCCAGACACTTCAGTTCCTCCCTGAATGCCACTGGTGCCTTTCCAGCTGCTACCCGGGTGCTGGAGCTCAGAGGGACTGAGTCTGAGTAGGTGTGCTGAGACAAAGAAATATGACCCGAATGAAAGAACAGATCAAAACTCCAGAAAAAGAACTAAGTGACGAGAAGAGAGCCAACCTATCAGATGTGGAGTTCAAAACACTGGTAATCAGGATGCTCACAGAAATGATTGAGCACAGCTGCAAAATAAAGGAAGAAGTGAAAGCTATACAAAGTGAAATAAAGAAAAATATAAAGGGAATCAACAGCGAAGGGAAGGAAACCAGGACTCAAATCAACAATTTGGAACATAAAGAAGAAATAAACATTCAAATGGAACAGAATGAAGAAACAAGAATTCAAAAAAGTGAGGAGAGGCTTAGGAACCTCTGGGACAACTTTAAACGTTCCAACATCTGAATAGGGGTGCCAGAAGGAGGAGAGGAAGAGCAAGAAATTGAAAACTGATTTGAAAAAATAACGAAGAAGAACTTCCTCAATCTGGCAAAGGAAATAGACTTACAAGTCCAGGAAGCTCAAAGAGTCCCAAAGAAGTTGGACCCAAGGAGGAACATACCAAGACACATCATAATTACATTACCCAAGATTAAAGATAATGGGAGAATCTTAAAAGCAGCAAGAGAAAAGCAGAGTTACCTGCAAAGGAGTTCCCATTAGACTATCAGCTGATTTCTCAAAAGAAACCTTACAGGCAAGAAGGGGCTGGAAAGAAGTATTCCAAGTCATGAAAGGTAAGGACCTCCATCCAAGATTACTCTATCCAGCAAAGCTATCATTTAGAAGGGAAGGGCAGATAAAGTTGCTTCCCGGATAAGGTCAAGTTAAAGGAGTTCATTATTATAATAGTCCTTATTATAGGAAATGTTAAAGGGGCTTATATAAGAAAAAGAAGATCAGAACTATGAACAGTAAAATGACAACAAACTCACAACTATCAACAACTGAACCTAAAAAAACAAAAAAAAAAAACAAACTAAGCAAACAACTAGAACAGGAACAGAATCACAGAAATGGAGATCACATGGAGGGTTATCAGTGAAGGGAGGAAAGGGGTAGAATAAGGGAAAAGGTAGAGGGAATAAGAAGCATAAATGGTAGGTACAAAATAGACAGGGGGATATTAAAAATGGTATAGGAAATGGAGAAGCCAAAGAACTTACATGTACAACCCATGGACATGAACTAAGAGGGGGAATGCTGCTGGGAATGGGGGTACCCGGCAGAGGGGTATAAAGGAGAGAAAAACGAATGGGACAACTGTAATAGCATAATCAATAAAATATATTTAAAAAATGTTTACATGGATACGGAATTATTACTACCCATGTATAATGTGCATCATTATTTTCCCCTCAAATATTTGGGCAAAAAGTGCATGTTATACATGGCAAAATTCGATATATTTTATTAGACCTGAAGAGATCTTTTTAAAAATTATTATTTATTTATTTTTGGAGAGAGAGGAAGTGAGGGAGAAGGAGAGGGAGAGAAACATTGATCACATGCTCCCAACAGGAACCTGCAACCCAGGCATGCAACCCAGGCATGTGTCTTGACTGGAATCGAACCGGAGACCTTCTGGTTCACAGGCTGGTGCTCAGTCCACTGAGCCACACCAGCCAGGCCTAGACCTGAAGAGATCTTTTAAAATAAAAAGTAATCTTTAATTTTATTTTAATTTCTAATACAATTGAGCTCATACCTTTTGTCTCAGTCACTAAAAGAACATTTAAAAGTCTGGTTAGATTGTTATTAATGCAGATTTCTAGATTATTTACCTACTCTATTTATATTCTTTAATAGAAGAATAGTATCAAAGATCATAGAACTGTGGACCTCAGAAAATTATTTCAATACTGTGAAACCTTTTCTTTTTGGCATATTAAGTGATATGTTGCCATATGTTACCTTGTTTTTGCAAGGAGTCTTTGCTCTTCCCTTCTTAGGGAATGCGTGTGGTCGAGTAGAAAGAGTTTTAGAATCTGGCAGACTTTTGGTTCCAACCTTATACTAGGGTTATAACCTTCCGCTGCTGTTACTTCCTTCCTTTCTTCCCTCCCTCTTTGTCTTCCTCTTTCTCTGTCTCTTGCTCTGTGTCTGTCTCTTTGCCTGTCCTCTTCTTTTCTGTGTTTCCGTCTCTTTTTCACCATCAGAAACCCTAATTTTCATTGCTACGAGGCCGATAAGCAAGACAGGAGTTGGGGAGGAGGGGACCGTTTCTTATCTGTTTACCGAGCTCAGACAGCCCAGCTGTCTAAAGAACGAGGGAAGAATTGGAGAGTTCTACTTGCTCAGATGTTTAAGGAACTAGAGAGAAATTGATCTAAAAATTAATCTAAACATGTGTGTGTCTTTGCCCGTTGTTTGTTCTGCTGCCCTCTCAGATAGCTTCCCTCTGGTACTTTTAAAAGATTTCCTGGTTGGCGTTGACATGGATGCTGATATCAGGATTTATGTCCTGGCACACTTCCGAAAGAAGTATTCAGCTGCTTGTGAGATACACGTTTAGCCTTAGTGTAAGTGCCAGGCTGGTTTCCTAACCTCACAGAGCCACGTGTCTTCATCCGTCAATGGGATGAAATTGTCGATCTCATAGGATTGTTACAAGGGTCAATTCAACAAGGTAAGTGAAGGCTGTAGAAGAGGACCCAGCGGTTTTCCCATTGTGAACGCAGCACTCAATCCTGTCTTGGCAATTCTACTCTAGTTGGTGCCTTGGTAGAAAAGAGAACCTTTGAGATCTAATCTTGTAGTAGTTTTTTTTCATTCTCATAATTTTTTTCTCTTTAAAAATTGTACTCATACAAGAAATGTATGTATAAACATACAAATAATATGTGAATATATATTGGTTGTAAACCATTTACATATTACAGATGGTTAAGAGTGAAAAAGTCTGCCCTGGCTGGTGTGGCTCAGTGGACTGAGTGCTGGCCTGCGAAGCAAAGGGTTGCCAGTTCGATTCCCAGTCAGGGCACGTGCCCGGGTTGCAGGCCAGGTCCCCAGTTAGGGAGCCTGCAAGAGTCAACCACACATTAATGCTTCTCTCTCTTTTTCTCCCTCCTTTCCCCTCTCTCTAAAAATAAATAAATAAAATCTTAAAAAAAAAAAAAGAGTAAAAAAGTCTCCCCTCAGCCCCTTTCCCCTCCTAGACCCCTGTCCTCCCTCCAATCTCGTTCCTTTCTTCAGGGGTAACAGTTGGATGTGTATTTTAACAGACCCGTCCTTGTTATTTATTTAGACACAGGGGTAGCATGCCTTCCCGTTTTTTTTTTTTTAATCCTCTTCTGAGGACATTTTTTCATTGCTTTTAGAGAGGAAGGGTGAAAGAGAAACATTGATGTGACAGAGAAGTGTCCATTGGTTGCTTCCCATGCCGGGATCACGGATGGTATGCCCCAGACCAGGAGTCGAACTTACAACCTTTTCTTTACCTGACAAGACTCCAACCAACCCAGCCACATCTGCCAGGGCTCATGCCTTCCCTTTAAAAAAAAAATACGGGATGGGGCAACAGTAGCAACATCACATTTACAATTCCTGAAGGACCAGGGATATACAATTAAACGACTTGGCAGCAACATAAGTTTTTGGAGTGCTATTTTGTTTATAAGGATAGCTAGCAGATTTCTTTTCCTTTTCTTAAAGGAAAACGTGCAGTTTGATATTTTCTTCAACAGCTTTGCAGTGCTTCATTTCCTCGTCTGCATTTTTGCCCGCAAACTGGAATGGCAAAGCGCTGTAGTCCAGGGTTAGGCGTGCCGTAATAGATGGAAAACCAGAGAGAGCGGTTTTTATTGTGTGGGATAGAGTTGGGATGGAGTTGGGGATTAATGGAGCTTTTCTTAAGCACTGTTTTTTTTACTATAAAATTTATGGTGGCTGTGCCCCAATTTCCTTAACCTTATACTTGTGAATGATTCTTAGCTTTGTGTTTTTCTTCCTTCCCTAATCTGTATTATAAGTCGAGTAAGCTCATTGCAAAAGATCGTTTTTTTTTACTTTTTGAAAAGATTTTATTTATTTATTTTTAGAGAGAGGGGAAGGAAAGGAGAAAGAGAGGGAGAGAAACATCAGTGTGTGGTTGCCTCTTGTGCTCCCCCCACTGGGGACCTGGCCCACAACCCAGGCAGGTGCCCTGACTGGGAATCGAACCGGCAACCCTTTGGTTGCTAGGCCTGGGCTCAAACCAATGAACTACACCAGCCAGGGCGCAAAAGAGCATTTAAATCATATCATTTACATTTGGTCAGAAACCTGCCGCTGATTTTTTTTTTTTCATGAAACTTTTTTCACGTCTGTGTATGGAAATGTACATAAAGGTTGGTATATTTCTTTAATTATTTCACTTTTAAGAGATTTCTTTCACTATTAAAATATTTCATTATTTCTTTTTTATTGTTAACATTTTATCTTTAATTAGATTTCTAAAAATAATTTTAGTCCTGGCTGGTGTGGCTCAGTAGGTTGGACATTGTCCTGCGAACCAAAAGGTCGCTAGCTCAATTCCTGGTCCAGGGCACATGCCCGGGTTGTGGGGCCAGGTTTCTAGCTGGGGGTGGGCCAGAGGCAACCGATCAATATTTCTCTTGCACATCGATGTTTCTCTCCCTCTCTGTTCCTCCCTTCCCTCTCTCTAAAAAAAATAAATAAAATCTCTTAAAAAATAATAATTGTATTTCTGGCCCCTTAATACGTTCTTTTAATCTTGTTACACTACAATTTGAAATTTAGTTTCTGTGGGTATTAATTGTCAGCTAAGTATTAAAATACTAACCACCTTCCAGCTGGTTTCCAGATGTACTTACTATTAAAGAAAACTCTTGTTTCCTTACCTTACCTAGTCCAGGAATTATATATAAGTAAAAATTTCTTTCTTTTTTTTAAAAAAGATTTATTTATTTATTTTTAGACAGAGGGAAGGGAGAGAGAGGGAGAGAAATATCAATGTGTGGTTGCCTCTCACATGCCCTCCACTGGGCACCTGGCCTGCGACCCAGGCTTGTGCCCTGACTGGGAATCTAACCAGCAACTCTTTGGTTTGCAGGCCAGCAGTCAATCCACTGAGCCACACCAGCCAGGACTAAAAACTTATTTCTTAAAGGAAGATTTTTTTGTGATTTTTTTTTTTATAGACAAATCAGTCATTTAATATAAAATACTGAAACAATCTGATTTTTTTTCCATTTTGTTTTCAGTTTTCAGTGGAATACACTGTTCTGGCCCTACATAAATTCTGAGTGGTGAGTATCCATCCCATGTACAGTGTGGGATGGCAGGTCTACCTAAGACGCTGTCTGAGCTGACTTTGGCTGAATGCCAGTCAGATTGAAGGGCCAGAGCTCCGTTTCTTTGGATGGCTTTTAGAACACCTGGAAACAAAATCTACTCTGTACTTCGTTTTTAGAGATATTTCTCCATTTTTATATTTTCAGTTAATTTAACTGACGTTTTGTACTCTGCATCTCATTTTAAAAGATAATTTTGGTTGTTCCTAAGCTACTTAACTCTTACTGATTTATTGCCTTCCTGAGGAGGCGGTAAGAAGCATCAATTATTGAATTCTTCTCCTCTGAATCAGAGAAAAATTCTAGCTTTGTAATGATGGATAGTTTAAGATTAGAAATGTTTGTGAATCAAATGTTACCTTTAAAAGTAAGTGCAGTGGTTCCCCTTATCTACGGTGTCAGTCACCTGCAGTCACCACCGTCCGAAAATACTAAACGGAAATTTTCGAAGTTAATTGTGCATGTGTCAAACCCCGCGCTGTTCTGAGTGCTGCGATGGAATCTCGCTCAGCCCTGCCGCAGCCTGCCCAGGCACAAACACCATTTCTGCAGGGTGTTCACCCTGTGCGTGCCTCTTGCCTGGCAGTCACTTGGTGGCCGTTTTGGTCATCGAATTGGCTGTGGCAGTGTCGCAGGACTTGTCTTCCTTGTGTTACTTACTCACGGCCCCAGAGCACAAGAGTGGCGATGCTGGCGATTCGGATATGCCAAAGAGAAGCCGTCACGTGCTTCCTTTAAGTGAAAAGGTCTGTATGTGTGGGAAAAACATACTGTATATGGGGTTCAGTGCTATCGAGGTTTTAGGCATCCCTGGGGGTCTTGGAATATATCCCCTGTGCATAAGGGGGCACTACTGTGTGTGTGTCTGTGTGTCTATCCTTTTAAAAATGATTTTATTTATTTATTTTTAGACATGAGGGGAGGGAGAAAGGAAGGGAGAAAAACACTGATGTGTGGGAGATCTACCAGTTGCCTCTCACACACTCCCAACTGGGGACTTGATCTGCAATCGAGGCATGTGCCCTGACCAGGAATAGAACGGTGACCCTTTGGTCCACAGGCCAGCGCTCAGTCTACTGAGCCACACCAGCCAGGGCTGAACATAGGAATTTTTAAAGACACAAACATTCAGACCATAGCAAATGAACCTCCATTACCCATTACCCTGCTTCTGTAGTTATGATTATCATTTGATCTTTCTCTCCTCCCACTCCCCTCTTCTTGTATTATTTTGAAGCAAATCACAGACTTCATATCAGTTAATCTGTAATTATTCCACTGTGCATCTCTCAAAGATAAGGACTTTAAAAACATGATAGTCATACCTCTATTTCTCCTTAAAGAATGACTTAGTTTTGCTGAGTGTTACAATCACACTGCAGAACACCTGTGCTAAATATTTCCAAGAAACCAGTTATGTGCCGTTTCCAGACAGTTAATGACGCTTAGAAATAAAACGGCAGCCCTGACTGATGTTTTGTTCTGTTTGACATTTAGACCATCAACATGACGGCCGAGGAGACAGTGAATGTAAAAGAGGTGGAAATCATCAAGCTGATTTTAGACTTCTTGAATTCCAAAAAGCTTCACATCAGTATGCTGGCTCTCGAGAAGGAAAGTGGAGTCATAAATGGCCTGTTTTCAGATGACATGCTTTTCCTGAGGTACGGATTCATTAGGGCTGTGAGGTTGGTGCCTCCTTTAAAGACATGTTAAGTATCAATAAGGTATTGTGTATAATTCAGGTAGGTCCTGATAGTCATGAAAAGGCTATGTAAGTATCATTTTTAAAAATTGTCTGTATTGGAACATTTACAAAACAATGTTTTCTGTGGAATGTTTTCAGTAGTAAGATCTAGAGTTCCATTAAAAAAATAAGCGGTAAAAGAAAAAAAACCCAAGAGGTAGAGCGACATTGTGGATGTGGCATTGTCATAAAAAAACTTTGGTAAAGGAAGCAGAGACTCCGGAAGGATAATGTGTTTCTGAAATCACCCCACCATTCAGACACGCTATTGATGATTTTCTGTGCACATTAAAAAATAACAGCGATTACATTGCATTTATAGCTTAGTGTCCTGCTCTATCTGTTAACGTCGTAAGGATTCTCTGTGTGATTTCCAATTTTACACTTTAAAATTTTTCAATTTTCTTAATTTACTAATGGTTCCTCTATTTTTAGACAAATCATTTTCAATTTTTCTTAAATAAATGCTCTACTGAGCATCTTTTTTTCTGTATCTGGGATTAGAATAAGATTCTTGGAGGTTGGAATAGCAGAGCAAAAGGGAATTAATGTTTGCCAAAGTGGAAAGCTAAATATATCCCAACTTGGACAGAAAAAGAAAAACTCAAATTGCTGGAGAGAACTGTGTTTTACGCTTGTGTGATAAAAAATACCAAGTATCCCCTGACAGAGCACAGGATCTTGGACATGTGGCACTGTGACTTGGAAAGCCATAAGAAATGAAGTGTCCCTAATTCATAAAAAAGGAACTTAAAAAAAATGCTTTATGATGGTAGGGGAGTTTATTTGAACTCTGCTGCACTGCTCCTGCCTGTATGGAGCATAAAGAACACCCGTGAGCTCCCGGGAGCATAGTCAGCGGTGAGGCCAGGTACCAATCCCGAGGCAGTGTCCTGTGGTGCTTTCAGACGCTGCTGCTCCTAAAAATTGAGCCGTGACTTTCAAATATCCCCTCCAGGGACCTGTTGGTTTGTGAGGAATTTTTGCAGGTCTGAGGGGAAATGCATGGAATTGTAAAATAGTAAGTTTTTCATGTAACTAAATGTATTCATCTTAAAGGGCTGGCCTTTGAAATTGCCTCCCTCCTACCTTTATACATATTTAATGTCCCTTTATAAAATGATTATGATACAGTGGTTTCTTTTTATTAATATTTCTCCTTTACAGAATCAAAAGTTGGCAGTCCTGTGTAGATTCTCCTGCTCATCCCTTCCTTTTAAGAATGTACTCTTCGAAAAATCCAAAAGGCGGGAAATTGCCATTCTAAAAGAAGAGCAGCAGCGGGAATGCCTTCTAGCTTGGAAGCTCCCATAGAACCCAGAGCAGGATGAGATCCCATCTTACTCCTTCCTGTGTTGGTTCTCGGAGTGTGAACTGTGGCATCAAATGCCTCAGAGACAGAGGCAGGGTTTCTCAACCTCTGCGCTGTTAACGTTCTGTGCAACGTAATTCTCTGTTGCACGTGTGCTCGGCGGGCAGGGGGTCCTGTGCGTGGTGGGGTGTTCAGCAGCATCTCTGACCTGTACCCAGCAGATGTCAGTAGCACCCCAGCTGTGACAGCCAAAAACGTCTCCAGATGCTGCCAAGTTGCCCCCAGAAGAGGAAACACTGGGTCAGGAACACACCCACACACTAGCCCCGAAGTAACAGAAAGAGCTTTCAAACTGTAAGATGAACAGGGCAATAAAGGAATTTTTAGATTTAGTCCATTTTTCTCCTTTTACATATGTGAAAAAACACATATATATTAGAATGAGAAGTGTTTGCAGATTCACTAATTTTTCTTGCATAGCATATGTTGTTACAAGTAAGTTGTGGGAAAATGATTTTATTGTAGTGGTTGAGGAACCAAGTAAAAAGTCCATCTCATTACAGACTTCAGGCTGAAGCTTTAATGCTGTCTTGTCAGCTATTCTGCTTTTCATTAGTGTGACCCCAATTTGATAAACACGTGGGTTTTTTTCTTTATATAGGCAGCTCATCCTTGATGGTCAGTGGGATGAAGTTCTTCAGTTTATTCAGCCTCTAGAATGTATGGAAAAATTTGACAAGAAAAGGTAAGATTTCACCTGAAGTTTTTCATGTCTTATCATTGGTAGAAGTGTAACAAAAGAAAGCAATAAACAATTAAAAAAAAAAGACTCTTAGTTTTCCCATTGATTTAGGTGCTTCCACAGGACAAGTGAGCTGAGCTTGTGTGTTTATTCTTTTGTGTGTAATGTTTCTTTTTCTCCGGCTGCCTTCAAGATTTTTTATTTACTTATTTTTTATTTGTATTTTCTTAAAGATTTTATTTATTTTTTAGAGAGAGGGGAAGGGAGGGAGAAAGAGAGGGAGAGAAGCATCTATGTGTGGTTTCCTCTCACTCACCCCCTACTGGGGATCTGACCCGCAACCCAGGCATGTGCCCTGACTGGGAATCGAACCTGTGACCCTCTGGTTCTCAGGCCAGCACTCAATCTGCTGAGCCACACCAGCCAGGTGTCTTCAAGATTTTTTAAAAAAAATTGAGATATAATTGACTGTTTCAGAAGTACTACATAATGATTCAATATTTGCAAAATAACCACCATAATATGTCTACCACCCATCCCCGTACGTAGTTACAAATTCTTTTTCTTATTGTGAGGACTTTCAAGGTTTACCCTTTTTAGCAACTTTAAAATATGCAGTACAGTGTTAACTGTGGTCGCCATACTGTGCAGTACATCCCCAAGACTTACTTATTTTATAACTGGAAGTTTGTCTTTCAGCCCCGTTCACCCACTTCATCCCATCCCCACCTTTGGCAACAAGATTTTTTCTTTTTCATCGGTTTTCAGCAGTTTCGGAGACAGCCAAGATTTGGGCAGATTATAAAATAGGTTTTGGTGTATCTCTCACTGTGGCTTCCTCCTTTTCTGGATTCCCTCCCCCTGCCCCTGTTTTTCAGCTGCTCTGGCAGTGCCACACACTCTGCTGACTTCTCAAGCTGGCAAACTGCAGCTCTGCGCTTGCGTCAGAGCGGACGCTCTGGGGGCTGGGGAGCGCCCTCAGCTGGAAGGCCTCTGCCCTTGAACATCAGCCTCGGAAGTTCCCTTTTCCCAAGGACTAACTTCCCTCCAGTTGTGCCAGCTTTTTGTTGTTCCTCAGGGTCTTCTAATAGTTGTTAGTCGTTTTGTTTGTTTGGTTTGTGTTTTGACGCGGTTTTGTCATTTACCTGCATAGGAAGGTTAGCCAGATACAAGTGACTCAGCCACTAGCAGAAGTGGAACCTCTCTTTTTTGGGACCTCCAGTCACACCATGCTGTTGATGCCCGTTTGCTTTGGTACATTCTTCCTATATCTGGAATCCCACTCCTTTTGTCACCTCCTGCCTTTACATGGCACACTCCCGGTCATCTTCCAAGAGTCAGTTTTTTTAAGATTTTCCTTTCTCTTCCCTCCCTTTCTGGTTGGTATTGGCTTCCCATGCCTTTGAGACCTTGTGGAGCACTGTACGAATTTCATGTGGTTTATTAGAGGGCCCTCTTTTTGAAAGCGTGGATTTTGTGTTTATTGGACGCATATTTGCTGCTACAACAGTGGTTGAAAGAATGAACATTTGTTATTATTTTCTTTCATTTCCTAGAAATTCTGTTTCATTAGAGTGCTTAAGGCATCCAACATTTTTGAAGTCTTAGGCAGTCAAGTAGACTCTTTGCTATAAGTCTTTAGTTATTTTATGACCCTTTTAGAAATGTTGTTCATTTCTCCTTACCCTTTCCAGCTATATTTTTATTAGACTGTTCTCATGTTTGAAAAGAAAAACAGTCATATTTTGATAAAACAAAAACATTGTGAGTATAAAGGATTTTGATTTTATATTAGGTTACATTTGACATCTTCCATAAAAACTTGATTTTTGTTTAGGATTAATTTTGGAAATAGAAATCCTTTCTTTGAGCATTAAATTGTGATTATTTGCTACTGAAATAATTTTTATTATGGTTTCAATGTGATAAGCTTTAGAAACTATTTTAAGAATTCCTGAAAGCAACACTACTTATAGTAACTTGCAAGTACATTTGATTTATGAGACATTGGAAAGTTATTTTTTAAAATTCCTTTTTTAAAGGAATAACTGCTTTTTTAAGACACACGTGACCTGTTTTGCTTCAGGAACTTGGGTTTCATTTTCAGTCTTGGACATTGCTATAATTCAGCTTTTTAATCGTTTTCATGGCTTTCTTTATTTTTCACAGGTTTCGTTACATTATCCTGAAGCAGAAGTTTTTAGAAGCTTTGTGTGTTAACAACGCAATGTCAGCAGAAGACGAGCCCCAGCATGTAAGATTTTTATTCCTGAAGGTTTGCGCCCTAGTCTTGTTTCCGTCCTAAGTATTTTATTCCCTAAAATAAAAGATTAGCATCATGAGTTTTTGAAGTTTTTGTGAGCTGAGGTGGGGTAAGATCTGCTCTTTTACAGTTGTAGTGCTTTCCGCTTGTAGTAAGTCCAAATTCGACCCATGACTGAGACAGAGATGATAAATGAGCGGCTCGCTAGTTGGAGAGCTGCGCTCCCCTCCTGGTGAAGGTGGCTTAGGCAGCCACGGATGTTTGACCTGATGGCTGCAGAGCGTTGTGTATTTTCGTATCCCAGAAGTCGGCTGTGTCTACTGTTTCCTTCTGTCTTTCCAGTATTTCCTTTGATCCAGAAGTGGTTTTTTGATAAAATGATTGTCTTTATGACAATATGAATTCAATGATATTAAGTTCTTTCTGACTAGAGAATTACTTTTCCAATTTTAATATTAGTATGGTTACATCTAAACCAATGAAACTTTTTTTAAGTGCCAGTAAGTGTCATTAAAATAAACCATAAAGAAATTACAGTGTGGACTTTCATATATAATAGAGAAATGTTTGCCAGATAAGGACGTTTAAAAGTAGAAAGAACACTGGAATGTAAGTCAAAAGACCTCATTTTTATTCTGTCTTTGTCACTAACAAACTGAATTACTTTGGTTAAATCTGCATCCTAACTTTCCTCATATGTAAGAGGTAGAAGCTGGAATATGTGAGCTGCAAGTTGCCTTATATCATTAAAAGTGTATGGAAAAACATTTAAAAATAAAAGCTTATTAGTTATTAAGACACTATTTATTATACAAATTATTATAATTTGTCTCTCAGCCAAGCTTCCTCTTGCTCACTATACTGCTCTTGCAGCAGATGGACTGTAAGGTGGTCCTTCTCTTGACGTGCTTTCTCTTCCTGCAGGTTTTCCTAATGCAGGTTTGGGAGTGGCTCTTCTGCCTTTTGGATGAAACTGGAGTGACAGAAAGCTGTAGAGACAATTGAATGTTGGCATGACTCAGTTCTCATTTTTAGAAAACTCAGTTATTACCCTTAAAAACTACACATTTTGAAAATAATAGTCAAGCCTGAATTACAATACTATTTTTATAGATGAAAGCTTAACGTGCTAATTGATGAAATTACTTCATCTTTTCATTTTAGTAGTGAAAACCATTTTGGTTTCTGACTTGAAAGTTGTTAAATATTCTAAACATTTTATGAGTATTCTGTGACCCTGGAGGTTACCCTTTTGCAATTAGATGGTTTACGAAAGCAGGCAAAGTATCTTTGTATTTGAATGAAGCACTCGCCTTGTTCCTGTCTCACAGCATTTCTTTCTAGTGATAGCTCACATTTTCCTTACAGCTGGAGTTCACCATGCAGGAGGCTGTGCAATGTTTGCACGCCCTGGAAGAGTACTGTCCTTCTAAAGACGACTATAGCAAGCTCTGTTTGCTCTTGACTTTGCCTCGTCTCACCAACCACGCGGAATTCAAGGACTGGAATCCCAGCACCGCTCGGGTGCACTGCTTCGAAGAGGCGTGTGTCATGGTCGCTGAATTCATCCCTGCTGATAGGAAGCTAAGTGAGGCTGGTTTTAAGGCCAGCAACAATCGTTTATTTCAGCTCGTAATGAAGGGCCTACTTTATGAATGCTGCGTTGAGTTTTGTCAAAGTAAAGCCACTGGGGAAGAAATTACAGAAAGCGAAGTACTTCTTGGCATCGACCTCTTGTGCGGTAATGGTTGTGACGATTTGGATCTGAGTTTATTGTCATGGCTTCAGAATCTCCCATCTTCTGTCTTCTCGTGTGCTTTTGAACAGAAAATGCTTAATATTCACGTTGACAAACTCCTGAAACCCACAAAAGCTGCGTACGCTGATCTGTTGACGCCTCTTATCAGCAAACTTTCTCCCTATCCGTCATCTCCAATGAGAAGGCCTCAGTCAGCTGATGCCTACATGACCCGCTCGCTGAACCCTGCTTTAGACGGCCTCACCTGTGGGCTGACCAGTCACGATAAGAGAATCTCAGACCTTGGGAACAAAACTTCCCCCATGTCACACTCCTTTGCCAACTTCCACTATCCAGGGGTACAAAACCTCAGTAGAAGTCTCATGCTTGAGAACACAGAATGCCACAGTATTTATGAAGAATCCCCCGAACGGTAAGCTGTGCTCTTAAAAAAGTTAAGAAATCTCCCTAAGTGTGAGGTAATATAATTGTCGTGTGTTGGGTGGGGTGGTGTGGGGGCGTGTTTTCTTAATGTTCAAGTTCCTTCAATTGAAAGTTAGTCCTTAAAAGTTTACAAAGGGTTTTTAAGTTTTGATAATTAAAATTATCAGGGAAAGTCTTTCTTTATCCTGTATTATGATTATGATTATGATTATGATTATTATTTTGCTGGTTATAAAAGCAATACGTGAGCCCTGAAGAAATTTTGGAACCTATAGGAGAGCATAAATTTGAGAATCAAGGTTTTACACAATCTCACACTTAGATGAGCAGTCTTTTGAATACACTTTTTGACATTGGGCACGTACTATATATATGTTCATATAATCTGCTTTCTTTCACTTGAAAGGTCATGGATATTTTTATATTTTCTTAAAATTTTTAAAAAATTGATTTTTTTAGAGAGAAGGGAAGGGAGAAAGACAGAAACATTGATTTGTTGTTCCATTTATTTGTGCATTTATTTGTTACTTCTTTTTTTTAATTGAGTTTACTTATTTATTTTTAAAGATTTTATTTACTTATTTTCAGAGAGAGAAGGGAGGGAGAAAGAGGGAGAGAAACATCGATGTGTGAGAGATATATCAATCGGTTGCCTCTTGCACTTCCCCAACTGGGGCCCTGGCCTGTAATCCAGGCACGTGCCCTGACTGGGAATCAAACCAGCGGCCTTTGGTTCACAGGCCAGCACTCGGTCCACTGAGCCACATCAGCCAGAGCTTTTTGTTACTTCTTATCTGTGCCTTGACCTGGGATTGAACCTCAGTCTTGGAGTATCCAGATGATGCTCTAACCAACTGAGCTACCTGGCCAGGGCTAGACCTGTATTTTGGTGTGTCTTCCATACTTCTGTCCAGAGAGCCCATTATGAGGCCACGTCATAATCACATTTCATAAAGGCAAAGATCATTTTACTTTTGTACTTTCTCCCATGGTGCCTTGTACCATTAGGTAATTTGCGTAAATATCTGCAATATTCATCATCTTTGGATGATGTTAATTATAAATTTTGAACAGAGTATAACTACAAAAATTAGAAATTGCTAGTATTTTAAAAGAATATTAAGAACTCGCTGACATAAGGTGTCAAGCTTACTAATTAGTATACATTAAAAATATTGGAAAGATATATGTTTAGCTTTTATGCTAACTGCAAATAAACCAAAGAAAGCCTTTTAATAAAAACTCAACAGTTACCCTGGCTGATGTGGCTCAGTGGATCAAGTGCCTGCATATGAACCAAAGAGTTGCCCGTTCAATTCCCAGTCAGGGCACGTGCCTTGGTGCGGGCCAGGTCCCCAGTGGGGGCGCATGAGAGGGAACCACACATTGATGTTTCTCTTCCTCTCTATCTCTCTACAAATAAGTAAATAAAATCTTTAATAACAAAATCTCAATAGTTATTAAAATTTTGTTGGGACATAATGGAGGAAAAAAATTAATGTTTGGATAAAGAATCCAAACATTTGGATAAAAAAGAAATCACAGATTGAGAGTTCATAAAGAGAATTTAGGCATTAGGCCATTCAGCCTATTACCCGATTTATAGATGTAGCTGAAGCACAGAGAATGTGAGTGATGTGCCCAAGGCCACACACCTTATTTCAGATGGGAGCCCTCCTTGATTAATAATCCAGTGCTCATTTATCATAAGCACATTCTGTTTTAAAAGCCTTTTAGGTAGTATACCTAAGAGAAGAAAGGTAAATGAAAAAATACCTTGTCCTCTGGGTGCGTGTGTGTATGCACGTTGAGGTCCTTGCAAGTGCAAGGCCCCCAACCAGCGGCGTCCTTGTGAAAATGACCACCTAGCACCGCCTTCCTGAACCCTAAGCCTGTATTTTGATATGTCCAACATGTCAAATGTGAGATGTTATTTTAAATGACAAATTTTCTAACGAAAATATATTTCCCTTCCCTCCTGCCTCTTTTTGTCTTCTGGCACCTTTCTGGAAGAAGTGATACACCCGTTGAGGCACAACGACCTATCAACAGTGAAATCCTGGGCCCGAGTTCAGTGTCTGAAAAAGAGCCTGCAAATGGAGCACAGAATCCAGGGCCAGCTAAGCAGGAGAAAAATGAGGTAATGTTTACTACGCCCAGTGTCTTTTAGAGGTAGTCTCTTTGTAAGAAGTAGCAGTATTTGCTTGGGTGGAATTTACAAAAAGGTTTTCTGATATTTGGGAGTAGGAGATAGAATGTCTAGATTTTCTTATCAATTAGCTTATTTTCTCCTCTCTTAAGAATATATGGTATTTCTAGCTGTCATTTTGTATTTTGGAACATTTAAACAGGTCAATTTATTAACAATCTAAAATATCACAGTTGACACTAATCTTATATATTTCAGAACTCAAGTGATTGAACTCACGTTAAACATAGCTTATCT
>VMDR010011629.1:0-28108 GCA_007922815.1 Macrotus californicus | reverse complement strand
TTTTTTTTTTTTTTTTTTTACTGGTAGCCTAGTGTATAATTCTTCTTCCTGTGTTTGGGAAATCACCTACTTTGTGAATCTTAGCAGAATTCCAATCTTGCCTCTCACCATAGAATCAAGGAAGTCCCACTATTCAGTTTCCTGTTGGCCTTTACCACAGGACACGTGCAAGCCCTAAGCCATCAGGCATTCCCCACTCCGAACTAATGGGTGGAGCAGGAATAGTGGAGAATCCACCCAGTGTCAGCAGTGGTGATAGAAACATCACTTTACCGAGGCAGCCATGATAGCAGTTCCAACAGTGGTATCCTGTCTCTGGTGTTGGTCATTTGGCTCAGCCTGCCAGCCGAGTGGTCCAGTGGAAGTAGCAGCCTTGAACCATGTGGCATGCTTTTGGTTGTGGTTGGCAGTCTCTTACTGTTTCTGATTATTTCCCAAAAGCTACGCTAGCTTTCTCAGTGATTAGGTGAAAATATTCAACGTTGTTTCTGTTCCGTTTCAGTGTAAAGCAGATAGTCTCAGTTTTGCTATTTCCATTATTTTCAGCTACGAGCCCTGATTGGTATGAAATTTGACACTAGAAATAGTTGCAAGAAGTGGAACCACAGAGAAACGGGGGAGGGGAGACTGGGGTTGGTTGGTTGGTTTAATTGGAGCTGAAGGCATGAAATATCCAGGTGCATAAGTGATAAGACTCTGCAGCAAATAAATCACCTGTGAGCTTCTAGAATGAAGTACTTACTCATGGAAGGAAAAGGCCTTTGGGAACCAAGTGGGAGCTTAAGGAGTGGAAGGACTGACGTGGGTGGTGGCTGCTTCTAACAGTGCAGGATAGCTTAAAGAAAGAGAGTGTGAACTCAGATTCCTAACTTTCCCCCCTCTAAGCATAGATTAAAATAAAAACTAGGGACTTACTATGACTGCTCCAAAAAATCCCATCTCTTGTAATTCAGAGTTGAAAAGGTCAAAAGCCGAATGTGGGCTGCCAAGTTAGAATGTCAGTTAAATTCACAGCCAGGTCACTTATGTTAAAGTTTGGGCATTTGGAGAGAAAGAATTGGGTCCTGGGAAGTAGAACAGGAGTATGGTAGGGTTTGATGAACTCAGGTACCCAGAATCCCCAGAGCCATCAAACCACCCTTGCCAGTTGAAGCACATCTGTGCACCTCTCTGATGAGGCTATTCCATCTTGATTGAGTTTTATGTCACCTGAAGGAGTTGCATCACAAAGTTAGTTATCCTTAACTTTACCCTTAACTAGTTAGTTGATTTTTATAATAAAACAAACCCAAAACTCTGGGTCTTCTGGCAAACAGAGGCTTGATTTTAGCCATTATAATAGGAAACCTTAACTTCTCACCTAATTTCCAGACAGAGATCAGTTTGTAAGCTCAACATCCTTTAAATGGAAGCAAAGTCAAGAACTTGCTAGATAGGGCCCTGCTAAAGAGACCTGAATGCATTTATTAGAGTAGCCGGGGAAATATTAAACCTTATAGCAGTTAGTGGACACTTTCCCTGTTCAAGGTATAGGCACTTTACTGGAGCAATTTAACACATGCCTGTATTTGCTGTGCACTTATTTGTCTGGCAAACGCTTCTTTACTCTAGACAAATAAGCCGGGAATACTCGGAACAGTCTGCTTTTATCTGGTGAGAGCAGCAAAATAACTGCACTGCCTTGCCTCAGGGTTATATCTTTTTCTGCCACTATTTTGTCTACAGGCTTGTTGACTGTCACGCAGGGCACCACGCTAGTCCAACACATGGTGACGTGCTAATGGGGTACGGAGGTGGGGTAGGAGGTGGGGTGCGGAGGTGGGGTACAGCAGATGCCACTGCTGTCTTGGTGTGAGATGCATGTGTGCTGGAGGAAGGAGGCATCCGGACAGTCTGCTGGCACCACTCAGCAGGAGAGCTTCGTTCTCGGCCCCTCACTGCCAACACAGCAATGCTCGCCAGGTTACACTTTATTTTGTTGTGAGAAATAGTCCCGGAGGGTCATATGACGGTGTGGTGCTGAAAGTGAATGAGGGGAAAAATAGTTTAAGAAAGTGATGGCTCTTGGCCCACAAACGGAAGTGCTGGGTGAATTAAATGAGAAGGTTGCATGTGGAAATGGAGCTGGTCTATGAAATCTGCAGCGCGCTCTCTGTGGGTGTCCCTAAGTGCGAATCCCCCAGAGGCCAGGAAGTTTACAGAGATGAACGAGTCGAACGAAGGTGAGGCAGGCAGTACAGAGAAGGGTTGTTCTGGATGATTGAAGAATATACACAGTCTTTTTAAAAGTTAAATTTAACAAAATAAAGAACACTAGACTGTCTGAAAGAACATTGGTTTGTGAAACTATGATGACACAGAAGTAAGAAAAAGTGATGTATGGATTTATTTGAGCAAGGTTGTCAAATAGTGCAAATATCACCCATCAAATAGGAGATAAAATTTCACCTGACAATAAAACAGGATCTTAAATCATGGTATGTGTACATATATGTGCAGCATGTGCTCTCCTAGAAAAATTGCTTCATTCATTAAGCAAATAATTCTGAAATTCCTACATGTTAAAAGTGCGCTTCCAGGCTCTGGAGACAGAGCGGTGACGTGATCAGTCAAAATCTCCGCCCCCACTGAGCATGCATTCCAGTGGTAGGGCGCAGTCAGCAGACAGGTGAGTGAGCGAGTGTGTCACTGCTGTGTGTGGAGAGAAGGAAGGCGGGGGCGGGGTGGTGGTGGTGCAAATCCAGGTGGAAGCTGCTGTATTTTGCGTAGGGTGGTCAGAGAGGACCTCAGGGAGAAGGTGACATTTGAACAGGTGCCTAAAAGGCACGAGGGAACAAGATGTGAAGATCTCTGGGAGAGAAGCCTTTCTGGAAGGTGGACAGCAAGGGCAAAGGCTCTAAGATGGGAGCGTGTTCAAGGCAACAAAGAGCAAGGCCGAGAGTGTGGCTGGAGGGAGGGAGTGAGGAGGGAGTAGAGAAAGAAGCCACACTCCTAAGGGGTGCGACTCTTACTCCGAGGGAACTGGGGCCACTGGGGGGTTCTAAGCAGATAAGCACCCAGTGCTTTAACTTACTCTTTCAATAGGGTCACTGTGGGTTAGGAACACTCAGCAAGGCAGTAAAAAGAAGCAGTAAGGACAGTTTTGGAGGCCATACCTCAATCTGGTGATGAGTGGTGATGGGTTAGGGTGGCAGCATGGAGGAAGTAAGGTGAGTTAGGGTCTGGATATGTTTTAAGGTAGAACCCAAAAGATTTCCAGATATATATTGTACACACGATGTGAGAGAAAGCTAATCCGTTGTTTTGGCATTTTACAAGGATAGTCTAAGTGGGGAAGATTTGGGACATTAAAAAGGTAATTATAGTAAGGGAGTTTACCTCCAGCAAATGGAAACACTTATCCGAATCCGCTTCTCTATGGTTCCATTTTTATGCATTTTGTATTTTAGTCTATTTTCCTTTGAGTAATTGTTATTAACTGATTTAGGGGAAATTGGGTTTTTATTTTGCTTATGTAGGTTACAACATTAATTTGAAATTTCATTCAAAGGAAGTAAAAATAAAGGCTGTTCATTATTTTGTCTGACTTCCAGAGATAGTATTTTCTATGTTAGAATAAGAAAGTACAAAGATTTAAAGCTTTCACTGCCTTTTTTATATTTCTTCAACCAAGATATTTTAACATACTCAGCTAGGTGATGTTGCAGCACCACCGCATTGGATATCGATTGTGTTTGTCAGTCTCGATACCATCGTATTCCATTCTAAATAAGGGACTTAGCCCCCGACCTGGCGCAGAGGCTGGAGCTCGTCCTAGCTCACTGCCGGAAATCAAAAGAGAGAATGTTAATGCGACGTAATCAGAAAATATGTCCCACGAAAGGTGGGGACCCTATTTTGGCTTGTTGTTTATTTGAAGTATTTATATTTATTAATAAAGAGCCTTTGAGAAGGGTCTTTCCCTATAAATACTTATGAAAAGAAATGGTTTTCTGCCATGCTTGTGAAACTTTTTATGTAAGTTCATGGGTAGATTTCCGTAATTAAACCTAACCACAATCAAAGAGCGTGATTATTGTTCAGGGCTATTTTCATGACAGACCAAGTTAAACCTCTGTGTTGGATAGTCAGACTTGCAGTGAGTGTTGCAGCAACAGGCCCAGCACACAGGCTTTTTATTGCACTTGGGAATTTTCGTGAATCTGAAGTATTTTTTCTTGGTCAGGGGCATAAAGTCTATGGGGTGGGGGACAGTCCTTGCCGGTGTTGTGTTTACCCCAGGTGGGTGACTCGTTGCCTGTGGGGGGTGATATGGAGAGAACCAGGAGTGTGCCCTCCCTCTAACCAATGTGTCTGTCTGCCCTCGCTGGGATCTGAAATGTTAGGGAACTCTTTAGCAATTAAAGCACTGTTATCTGGTCTGCTCAAATTGTAAGTGAAGGTTCATTAATTGATGAAACCATTACCTTCCAAAGCCATGTGGGGAGAGCAGGGTCCAGGGGGGAGAGGATGCAGGGGAGAGGAGGGCTGAACCATACTCTGGGACCCCTGGCTAGTGAGGGGACAGAGTCAGACCACTGAGTTTAGTTTCTAGGAGTGTGGTGTCACTGCAGAAGGGAGATGAGCACCCGCAGAAGGTTGTGTGTGGCCAACAAACCCTTTGCCTGTGTCCACTGTGTGCAGTAGGCCTGGGGACCCAGAGGAGGGCACAGATGAGGGCTAACTGGTCCCAGCCTTGAGAAACTTAACATCTTCAGGGAAGGCGGACAGAGAGGGTGCTGTGCTCATGTAACCCGGAACTCAGGTGTGGAGCTGCAGGGGCAGCTGTTACCCACTGGGAAGGAAGGGGCCTCTTGTCCATACTTCTGCCTTGGGTTTGTGAAGTGGGCGGGGCTCTGACTGTGTAACATTTTCAGACGGGAAACAGAATGTGGAGGGGGCCTGTCATGGTGCCGTGCGGCCGCCAGCATGCTTTCCCTGGAGGGTGGAGCTTAATCAACTCTTGTAAGCATCTGTGTGAAAAAACGGTTAGGACTATGAAAAGCCCTGACTTACATTCTGGCTTCATTTTTTTATTTAGCTCTGGGTCTTGGGCCAAAATATTTATCATTTTCTCTGAGCCTTAGTTTCTTCATTTGTTCAGTGTGGAGAGCAAGTGCCCAGGTCCCCTCACTGGGTAATGGAGAGAATGAAATGGAATAGGGCCTGTCAGCATTCCTGCTGCGTGGTGGATAGCCAAGGCCTGGAAACCCTGTCCGCTCCCTGCCCCAACCTCCGTCCAAGTGGTGACCGGGGCTGGTCTGGACACTTACTTAACACGGGACCTGATGACCAGGGAGGGAGGTGGAAACAGTGACACCTCTCACATAGCCTCTTGCTATGAAGAAGGAAAATATTTACATTAAAAATTTTAACTTAAGCTACTCCATTTCCTTTTATTTTTTAAAAATTATTTTATTGTTCAAGTACAGTTGTCTGCATTTACCCCCCACCGCTCACCCCAACGCCAGCCTAGGCATGACCCATGGACATGAACCATGGTGTGGGGATAGCCTGAGGGAATGGGGGATGCTGGGTGGGGGTGAGGAAAGGGGGAAAAATGGGACAGCTGTAATAGCATAATCAATAAAATATAATTAAAAATAAAAAAAATTTCAATGTATCTAAATTTAGGAATAAATTTAACCAAAAATAGACAAAAACTGCTAAAACTTATAGTAAAAAATAAAAAGAAATCTCTAATAAAAAATTTTAATTTAAGCATTATTTAAGAGAAAATATGCATTAATCTGTTTAGAGCCTTCTGAATTTGGATCTAATTCACTACATGGCTGTTTTTGTTTGATTCCTAGAGAATTTGACTCCCACAATTTGGCTCCTATCAGGACCTGGAAGTTGTCGCCCCCAGTGGGCTGGCCTGACTACCAGTGGCGGCCTGACCGCACTCGCAGTTTGGCAAATGCAGAAGGACAGCTCGCTGAGCAGCTGTGCTCGTAGGAGCTTCACGTTCATGCAGTGCATTGGGATTTGTGTGCTGTGCAGGGTGTTTCCAATACATGTCTAGGCAGGGTGAAGCTCCCGGGGCGCTTGTTCAACCCTGGGGAAAGCTACAGGTTGCCTATTTGTGACCAGAAAAAGCTCTCCTTGACCAACAAGTTAAGTGTGGAGTTAACTCTCCGGCACTAGATTTACGCCCAAGAGGAAAGTCAAACCCGATGAGGTGGGACAGGGCCCACCGCTTGTAGAACTGGACTGGGCCTGACTGTGTGGCCTGCGCTGAGGGTGCTGAGGGTGGTATCTCCCAAATACCTTTGTACCGTCCAGCGAGGGGCCCAGATTCCCACTTTTGAGAATCATCTCTTTGTATGAAGTCACTTGGATTTGCAGAGGCTCCTGTGAAATGCGTGCTTGGTCTTTGTGGAGGTTTTGCATTGACCTAGATTGCTTAGTCGTAGGTAATGAGGAAACACATCTCAGGGCAGGTGAGTTGTGATGTGAGGGCAATAGCACATTTTTAAATGTTAGAATTGAATATGTGTTTTGAGGGGGCTCTGCTCAGATGGAGTGGGCTGAAGAGGCAGCGTGAGGTCTTTGGCTGCCTCAGGGAGAAGAGCAGGAAAGGAGAGGGGGTTGGTGAGAGGGAA
Source organism: Macrotus californicus (assembly GCA_007922815.1). Taxonomy (NCBI): domain Eukaryota; kingdom Metazoa; phylum Chordata; class Mammalia; order Chiroptera; family Phyllostomidae; genus Macrotus; species Macrotus californicus. Next base: position 21,464 of record VMDR010011629.1, on the reverse strand, counting down.
AAGCACCCTCTGTGTGCCTTTGTTGTGTGTGCACGTGTGTGCACGTGCAGATAAAGCAAGGGGTAAACCCATTTCACCTACATCCCTCTGCTTCACAAGTTTTATCTGGAGCCCTGAGATTGATTATTTTGAGCAAAGATAAAACTATCTTGAAACCAGCCCCTTTCTGGGTCCTTCCTAGGACTGACTTCCTTGTGTCTGTTCAAAAGCGCAATCTGTCATGGGGTGAGAGAGATTCACACCCCACCTTTCCCTCTTGTGTGCCCTCTCCTGCCATCTGACAGCCTCTGTGGCCCCTGCACCAATCCGCTGGCGTGAGTGTGCCAGTTTACTCACTGCAAATTGTTAGTTGTGAGCTGATCTGTAAAGCTCTATTCCTGGCGCCCTAGTAGACACTCAAAGGCAGGCCCAGTTGGAGTCGGGATGCGCAGACTTCAGTCTGTAACTGCCCGAGAGGGGTCGTGTAACCGCTGCGGCTGTCAGCTTCTCACACTGAAGCTTGGGTGTCGCTGCCGGCGCTCCGGCCTCACCGAAGTCCTCCCCAGTCTGCACACGGCGCGGTGCTCAGCCCCTGCACACATGGGTCCCACGCTCATCGCAAACTGCTGGTTGTTAATATTCCTCACAAGTAGGTGTTAGGGGTCAGCTAGTGGTGTTGTGTCTATTTTAGTTTAGAAATCTGAGGCTGTGAGAGGTCGAGTATTTGCCCAAATGGAACAGCTGGGGGGAGAGCCGGCTGAGATTTCAATGTAGAATTGTCAGCCCCCCCCTCTACTACTCTACGCTGTCATTAGGGTGTTTCCTTTCCATCTGGAAATTTCTGTTTTTTTTTTCCCCAAAAAAGAAAGCACGCAGCCTCAGGAGCACTTAACTTGGGGAACTTTGCCGAATGAATATCAGAGGCTGTGGGGAAGCGACATGCAGAAAGGTGCTGGAGACGCCTCTGAGGCGTGGAAGGAAGACACAGGCGTGCAGGGCTCACCCCGCCCCTCACTGTGGTCCCTCAGTGGCTGCTCACGCAGTAGGGTCTGCCTGGGCTGAACACTCTTTAGACCCTGGGCCCAGCCTGGTCCTCTATGTCCAGGCTGAAGGCGGGCTTCCCCTGTCTTCTCAGTGACAATGCCTTAGTACCGAACACCACACCATGGTATCTTTTACACCTTGCGTTTGTCATCTCCTTGTTTATCTTGACACTCAAACTGAAGCTGGCTTTGGCTTTCTCCCCTTGGCTTCAACTCATCTTCTTCTTTCAGCTGTGCCCCGTCTGGCTGCCCTGGGCAAATGTCCTCCCAGAGCGCTGAGGGGTTTTGTCTTTGGGTTGCGCTCCCTGGGTGGGGCTCTGCTGCTCCCTTCCCTCACCTCTGAGCAGTGCCAGTAGGAACCAGCTCTGAAGCCTGAACCCCAAGAATCCCAAAGGGTCACTTTCCCTCATGTGGCCTTGATGGTGCTGGCTGGAGGTGTGCTGTCTCGGCGACCCACCAGCACCCTCCTGCCAGCCTTTGACCAGTTTGCAGAGGCTGGTGTGGAGCTGTTGGCTCTGTGCTCCCAGGCCCACCCTGTGCAGCTCCAGCTGCCACTTCCAGAGCCCTGACAGGACTTGGAAGCTGCTGCATATTGTGACTGCCTTAGTCTGAAACAGCAGACCCTGAGCAAAAGCTTATGTGCTACTACTTAATTGTCAAAAGTGACACCAGAGACGCAGAAGTAGGGGGAAAGGGAGACAAAGAAGGAGGGGGAGGATATGAGAGATGCATTTTGATCTGACCACTGCTTGCCAGCCAAGTATAGCCAATTGATACTGTGGGACATCTTCAGAGAGAATCCGTATGAGTGGCTGCATTTCAGGGCAGTCCTTCTAGGGGCAGGAGGGGAAAGGGTTTTATTCATTTATTCATTCTCTCCCGTCCTGGTCAAAGTCTACTCCATGGGCAGACTTACACTTTTAGTTTTCACAAGCCTAAAAGTGGCCAGCTGCCCATCTCAGACCTCATTAGCAGCTCATGCCTCAGGAGCAATAGAGAAGTCCTGGATGGGAGGCACGAGGGGCATGATGTGCCCATGGGTGACATGAACAGCCATGTAGTGTCATCAGTGGTGGTACCTGGATCCACAGCTGTGGGGGTAGCACAAGCCATATTAGATCTGCTCAGCCCAGCAGCACACAAGTGCGCAGATCTGAGTGATCGATAAACCGAACCTGGTTGTATTGGAACATTTTAATGTCAGTACAGCGTGGCCCCTGGGCTTGAGATGCTAGGAAATTTCTTGTTCATTCAAGAAAATATTCAGTTTCCCTTTTCAGTTCTGAGATTGAGCATTGTTGTGATAGGTCTCTTATGTGGGTGGGGTTCAGCTGAGTGTTCTTTCTGGGGGGGGGTCCAGGTAATGTTACAATAGTGAGATACCTCTCACAGCAAGAGGCGGGAAAGCTGTCCTTGGAGCAGCTGATGAACATGGCATTGATCACATATGGAGGGCCCATGTCTCTGGGAAGCAGTGGTGCTCATGGTCAGAGCCTGGAGGCCTTGTCCAACCCACTGACAGGCCTGTGAGGCTCAGGTACTGCCTTCTAGGCTGTGTGATATCTCCACCTGGTTTAGTAGCAGGAGGTGACCTCCTTTGTGCTCTCCTGCACTGGGTCTGAATGGTGGTCATTTATCTTCCTTAATACCTGCCGGGTATACTCCCCTGACCTGGCCTAAATGAGCCCCTGATGGGAATGATCCTGTAGGGACCACAGTTCCACCATCACCACCGCCACCACCACTGCCACCGCCACCACTACTGCCATCACCACTACCACCACCACTACCACTGCCACCGCCACTACCTCTGCCATCACCACCACCGCCACCCCGCACCACAGGCTAGCCTAGAAAATGCATGTTTGAAGATCCTGGAGACAGAGTTCTGAGGTCACCTTCTCTTCAGTTGGGCAGTTTAGATGATGTCAAGAGAAGTGTTAATGTTCTAGAGAGGCAGCCCTGTTGATTACAATGAATTTTTCTAACTTGACTCATCTCCCAGGTGACCTCCTACCGAAGGGCGAGGCTTGACCTGGACTCTGGCCCAGGGTAAGGAATTTAAATAGCTAATGGCCTTCTTGACTTATCTCTACATAGTAAAAATAGACTTTTCAAATTGAAAGCAGGGAAGACTATGCAAATGATTTTCGTAACTGTTACTATGCAGTAAATCAGCAAGCTGCACAGCAGTGGGAGGTAGTTGCTCTAAAAGTGACATACTGGATATATTTCCCCAGAGAATGGGGGGTGGGTGGGTGGCCTAGCCCCCTGGACCAGAAAAAGTGTTCTGTATCCAGACTTTCTCACCTCATTTCCAACAATGTCCTGGCCAAGCTTTGTTTTTCTGGGAGTATGTGGAGCAGGGGTGCCAGCCTCTCTTCAGCTGTAGAGCTGGAAGCCAAGCCTTGTTTCTGTAAAGGAAGTGATAGATGTGTGACAGAAGGGTCATATAACTGACTTGCTCAGAGTGAGGGGAATCTAATGGAAGTAGGCTTGCTGTCTCTATGACTAGAAAACAGCAATTGCTGGCAAGCCTCAAGTGATAATTTTCCTGCCAGATAGAAAAATTAGAGCCTCTTTCACCCGTCATCCTGTTAGAAGTCAAAGTAGTGCAGTTGGTCTATGTCTGCTCTAAGCTCGTCTGCACCATTGAGTTCCTGGCCCCTTTTCAAGGTGGAGGAATTGAGACTCCTATATCCTACTTGTAGTTCCCCCCACCCATGCCAGTCTCCCCTGGTACACCAGGATCCTGCTGGCATCCCACCCCTCCCGTACTTGTAGATAGACACAGGAGGCCTGGATTCTTGATGCCATGGAGCCCACTGTGGGCACGTGAGCTGAGAAGCACCGTCACAGACTGCTCAGGGGCACTGCAGACTTTCACCAGGCAAACCCTTCCAAGCCCTGCCTCGTTCAGCTGCTCGAGGGAGGTCTGTGACCTGGGCATGGATGGCATCTTGTTCCACATGGTTACTTTGACATCCAGGCTCCACATAAAAGTAGGCTTCCAACACCACCATGACATTCACGGACTCACTTTAGAGCCGCTTGCCTTGACCTACTTTCACAGTCTATATTGTTCTATCTACAGGTCCTCTCTGCTGCTGTCCTGGGGCCTCACTCATTTTCCTGTTCACAGCCTTGTCTCAACTCTCATTCCTAATGTTTTACATATTTTCTCTGGCAATGACCTTTGCTTCCCTTTTGACTGGAGTTCAGATTCTCCTTTGGCCAGACAACCCTGGATATTCTGTATAAAAATATGCCAGATCTTTCCTGGCCCCTAGGACCACTGGTCCCCAGTATGGCCTCCTAAGAACATTATATCTACTGGACTTTGCTTATGTGATTGGGGTAGCGTTAGTGTAAGAACAGGAGAGGGAGAGAAGGAGCTAGGAAGGGAAGGATGAGTAAGGGCACTCATTCTTTGAATCATTAGCACGATTGATGGAGATTTTTGCATAGATCCCATCATTTTACCCCATGGTTTTTAGACTTATTTAATTTCAAAGGGACACAGGAAGTGATATGAACCTATTGAGCTATTGGGAACATATGACCTGATAATGCTGCTCTGTAGTCCAACTGAGTGTCCCACTTACCATTCGATCCACAAGTGAATACTTTTGGCAAGTAGTTCTGCTTCCATATCTTAATTAATTCTTTAGTGAATACTCAATACTGAATGAAATTGGTGAAGTTTGGAAACATCTTGATTGTTAGTCTTGTAGTTGGCTATAGAGCTTCATTAAGTGTTAGGTTCCTTCTGATGGTTATTTACTTCACAGCAATTATAGTTTAACAATATGGTAGATTGATTCTGGGGTCCTTGCTCTGCTTATGCCTTCTTCTTTGGGAAATCCCCCTTACCCACAATCCTGCCAACAGCTTGGACTTGGGTGGTCATGTTCGTACCATGTGACCTTCACCACAGGTGCTTGGACTAGTGGTGAATACTTGACACTGACATTATCCGTTTATAATCTGGTCGGTGAGCAGCCAGGTTATCTTGCTTGAAAATTTGAGTTAATGGACATAGAGACCATTGTCAGTCATTGGTGGGTGCTGGACTTTTAAGGTCATGTTGAATGAAGACCAAAGTCAATTAATGCTGCATAGGCAAGCTTGTGAGAGAGCACAAACATCAATAAGCAGAGAAAGGTGGTTTGCAGAGGAGGGTGCATCAGACCAACAGCGGGTTAAGAGACCACAGGGACTCAGTAAGAGAACATGACCTTGGTTTCTGGTGGCTTCTCAGCTCCAAACCTGAAAGGCCTATCCAAACTTCATTTCCTGCTTGGTGGTATCCATGAGATGACTTCGTCGAGCCTATGCTCACCTCTACCTGAGATAGTTTTCCAGACAAGCAAAAGGTAAAGGATTCATTGCCTGCTCTTTTTTTTTTTTTTTTTAAGATAAGGGTTTCTGTTCCTTATGGCTAAAAAACCTTGACTAGAATTGCTAGTGAGGTGTTGCCAGCAGTGGCTGCAACAGAGAGTTGTAAACTTACATCTTAGTAATTAAACAAAGGGTGGGATGATTTCTCCTTGCTTATTTTGAAGTAGAACTCGATGTCATTGAGAGCTATTTGTACTCTCGTTGTTAATCATTTAGGACATTCTGGCTTCCTACCCTTTTCTCACTTGGGATAGCATATTGGCTTTATAGGGTGGGTCTTTAGGAAGTCAGCATTTGTGGGGTAAAAAAAACACCCAACGTTGGACATATGCTTACATCAAAGGACAAGATTGCCTCTGCTAGTTTATAGTGGTGGACTTTCTGATTATCTGCACCAGAGACATAATCTGAATTGCTTTGTCAACATACCCAGTGCCCGAATAACTGGAGGTTTTTATGGCTGGGGAAACTCCGGATGTTTAGCCTAGAAGGGGAGGCAGGGGTGAGGGCGAGGTAATCTGCAGCCTGTGAGCTGTCTCCGGCAATTACAAGTTGCACCTCCTCATCGGATTTAGCTCCTACACCAAACTGGTATTTATCCGGGTGGAGAAGTGTAAACAGTAGGTACCCTGGGAATGGAGCTGGGGTTGTCTTTTTTGTTTTTCTGAAATGAGCCAAAAGAGAGGGCACTATGTAAGTTTGCATAAGGCACTAAGCTAGTCTGGGCAATAAAAGCCAAAGTTAAGTGAAATCCTCTACAGGAAGTGTTTTTATATCTGAGGGAATGGGCAAAGAAATGAATGTCAGTTGGGGAAAGGGTGTCCAGAGAGTGGTAGAGGGAGAGCTAGCTTAGAGTGAGAGGCTGTGAGCCTCGTAGTTAGGCCCATGTGCCCTGGACCCAGACCTAGATTCAAATCCCAGGTCCACCACATGGACAGTTACTTAATTTCTCAGTTTATTCATCTGTAAAATGGAAATTAACAATAGTACTTACCTCATAGGTTTGCTGTGACAATGAAAGGAATTGATACATGTCATGCACACCGGAGTCGGTGGTTAATAAATGCTAGCTATTGCTGTTCTGTAAGACATCACCTGGAGGGCCAAGAAGACCAGCAAAGTGCAGGAGCAACAGTGCCACAAGTGTTCTGCATTATTTTCCTGATGAGAAAATCCAATACGTTTACCCTTTGCCTGTGGAATGTGCGTGTTTTGGCTAAAACAAGAAAGAAGACCCATAAAAAGGCTGCTAAAATGAAGATGGGAAGAGAGGGGCTTTCATGTAGGGAGAGAAAATGGATTGGACTTTGGTTTGGGAAGATGAAGACTGAGATGCCCTGTGATGAATTTTAGGAAGGACAGGAATAGCATGAATAATAACTTGTTCATGAATTATGGGAAAACTAGACCTGGCATGAAAGATGAATACTTTGAGGTGAATGCTTGCAGAGGTGGCTACCTGACTGTGCTCGCACAGTGTCCTTCAGTTACGGAGCTCACTAGCTCGGAGTTCCAGAGCAATCTGGGGGAAGGGAAGGTGTCATGGTCCCTTAACTATTAAGGGTAGTTAGAAATGTTTGTGAGACAGCCCTAGTGTAGTGCAGTTCAGCATGTGTGACTAATGTGTTAGTGTAGCACTCACCACCATTTCAAAACTCTCAGCAGCCTTCATCCATGTGATTCCCACAGCAGTGACGACCAAGGTCACACTGCAGGCAGGGCTCCGCAGGGGCGCAGGAGGTGAGCAGGATGACGTGTGTTGTGGGTTCTGATGTGCCTCGCCGCCCAGAAACACTGTAATTAAATTAATTTAATTGGAGGTCTTCATATATTTGGTTCACTTATAATGTTTTGAGACCAGAGAATTTTTTAGTTATTTTTTGAGTATTGTAAAGAAATCAAAGAAACAAAGTTCACTTTTTGTTACGGTTTTCATAAATTCTACTCAGGTGGTATTCTAATGTCAGTAGGACAGCTTATTCTTACATTTATTTTATTTTAAAGTAGTTATTCATAAAAAGTCACTTAGTAGCTAGAAGTGAATTCAGAGACCCTCCTCTTCAACTCCTCATTTCCAAGCTGAGGGGGATGGGTGGCAGGGTGCTGCTCCCCAGGTGGCAAAGCTCGGACCCAAGCCCAGGCTGCACTCTGGGTTCTTTCCCGTCAGGCCTCTTCCCCCAGAGGGTCAGGGTGAGTGTGGTGGGGCTTATTTCTGTGCACACCCAGGCTCAGGCGTGCTCTGCTTTGTCGTGGAGCACCCAGGAGCAGATTCGCCACGGAGCCAGTGAAGGCCTTGCACTTTTTGTGTGTGTGCACCAATCTTTAATGGTTTTATTTAAGACATCACATTTTCCACTTTACAACACAGTGCTTATACACTGCTTTATTTCCACTCCCTGTGCACATATCGCATATCCGAGTGTCAAGAATACCCAGTTATTTACTCTACAGCTGCTCAGCTTTTAAAGCTGCCGTAGAATCTGCTGCAAATTTGGGTCCTTCACCTGGATCTGCTTCTGATGCCCAAGATATAATCGGTTGGGAATTTCATTTTACTATTTCAGGTTTTTATTTTTAAATTAAAATTGAATATATTTAAAAATTGAATATATTTAAATTAATTTTATTTTCTGTTTTAAGTTAATTTTAATTTTAGTAATAAAATAATTAAAAGTTGCGATGAAGTGTTTTCAACAAAATGGCAGTTCCTTCTCCCTGTTCTTCCCCACCTCTCAGTTTGCTCTCCAGAGTCAACCACTTTCAGTTCCTTTAGCTCTCCCCCCCCCACCTCTGCATTGTTTCATGATGGCTTGTACTTTAATTGACCCGTTTTTGTATCGATTTACAGTGATATAACATTTTATACTAATAATGGTGTTGTACTGTTACATCAATTACATGTTTACTTCCTGTGACAGTGGCTAACAAGTTCACTTTGTTACTCTGAACATCCCTTTTCTCGCCTCTCATTCCCCCAAAATGGTTAAATCATAATTTTTGTCACCTCCATGATCACTAATCAGATTGTGATGACTGTGTACCTATTACTTGTAGCAAAAGCAAGTAGTACCCTATGGTATTCTTTCTTATATAGCTTTTGTTTGTCCTAGAGTTAATTATTATCTTTTTTTCTTTTGTTTAATTTTCTGCGTTATCTGAAACTCACCTTCCTTTTCATACAGGTCTTTGTTCAGAGAGTTCATAGTTGCTTTTTTTTTTTGCTTTTACTTAATTTTCTGTGTATCTAGCCAAATACATCATCAGAACTGTCAACCAACTGCCTTACTAGTTGTGGAAGCGGTCACGCATGTCAGATAATCTGCCGGTCTCACCCCCACCCAGAGACCCCTTCCATAACCCTTCATCCTCCTGCTCCAACGTGGATTGTTTTTTCCTGGTGTCCGGACATTTCATATGACAAGCCTGTAGTGAGAATGTTTGCTGAGGGTTACACTCAGCAGACCCTTTCTAAGTCCTGGGGAATTGTCTATTCATTATAAACTATTTTGTATAGGCATATTGCGAAGGTGCATTTTGAGTATCCAGTACCACGCAAGGACTGCCTTCATTTCATAGTTGACTAGGTTTACATAACAGGGTGAAGGGAGTGCTCCTAATAACGGATAAAGGACCACATCTGGACGCCTGAAATGTTCGGTGATTGAAAGTAGGATTTGTGAATATATAATTCAATTCCTATTTTTTTGACAGGTATGTTAACCTTAGGGTGAATCACATGAATTTTGAATCCCAGATAATTATTAACAATATATTCCCAGACAATTTCTTGTTATTCTCAAATTCATAATGATACTTGCCACTATGAGAACTAGTTTTTAATTTATGGAAGTTAAATATAACTCAAAAACACGTGATATATTTTAAACACATGATACAAAATTTGTTTTACATGCTATTCTTTTTGTTAGCTGTATTAGAAGCATTTTCACAATAATGAGGAATTGACTATGCTCGCTCCAGTAACCGTGTTCCCCCCTCCCCGATACTTTACATTGCAGAATATCTGGTTAATTCTTACTGTGTACCAACCACAAAGGAGGCCAATAGCATTGTTTTCCTTTGTTGAAGTAAAAATTAAGGCCATAGCAATTAACGTTTAGGTTTTTTTATGGGGACTTCCTGTTCTTTGATAATTCATTCCCCTGTAAAGGTGGACTAGTGTTTTTCTAGCCAGTCCATGAGGTAAATCAGTCCATGATGGTGCTGATTCTTCAGAGAAGGCATTTTTTTCATTGTGATTCAGTATATTTCTATACCATTCATTTTCGAAATTGTTGCAATTCATTTGACATGCTGTTGGGTTGAATCCTTGTAGAACATAGCCTTGTTCTACTTGCATTTGATATTTTATTTCCTGAGAACATCTTTGAAAGAAAAAATGTTTTTAAATCCTTAAGATCTTTGTTGAAACACTCAGCCCTGATAGCCTTTACAAGCAGAGGTTAACTGTGTTTGATCATATTCTTCTCCCAGAATGCACTGCTACTGGAATGCCCCTGGCCTCGGTCTAGACCTCTGGCTTTAGCAACTGCACACCACCCCTTCACCCTTCCTTTTCTCTCTGCAGTGGTATTGTCTGCCGAGAGTTGTGGGCAGACCCAGGTTCATGAACGGATCCCTATTCTTGTGAGGGGTCCCCAGGGGCAGGTGTGGTCTGCGCTGTTCGCCTGAGATTGTTTTCCTGAAGGAATTGGGTGGTGATGGGGTTTACACCCAGGAGTGGGGGGAACAGAGACACCTGCTGGAGATAATGGCAGTGTTCCCAGCTGTTTGTCAAAGAGGCGGTTGCTCCCTTCCCTGCCTGATGTTCCAGGATTTATAAAACGGCAGGTGCTTTTCTAATATCTCCATTTCTGTTCAAGTTACTGATATGTGGAGAGAGTGTTAGTGGTTACTTTGGTGAAGTAATTCCTTTCCATCAGTGTTGCGGGACTTTTTCCTGGATTTGAGTATGTAATTGATTCTAAACTTACTCTCCAGGGGTGTTTCACATTTCTCGTGCTATTGTGGGTACCTTAAAATGAATGATTTTGCTATGAGAGTGTGTTGTGTAAGGAGTTTCTGGGCACTTGGATTTACATTGTGTTGCCGGAAGCTTACCAGAAGCTTCACTCTGGTGTTCACTCCATTGACTGACCGTGAAAACTGTTGGTTTGTTTCATCAGTTGGAGTCGGCATCACTTCTCTCTGAGGCACAGCTAAGGCACGTTCTGGACAAATGCACATTCCAACAAAAATCTGTGCTTGGACTTTCTTCGGAAAGAGAGCAGAAGGACACTGAGAATGTAACACCTGGGTCTCTCCAGCTTTCCAGACCTGTCCCCTCTGAGTTGTTAACTGAGTTGGAAACGGAAGTCACAGGCCCTGGGACGGGCGATGCAGACGTGCCCGGGACTGCAGACTGGAGAGCCTCCCCAGGCTACTATCTCAGCAAAGCCTTGTCTGGGCAGTACGTGTCCCAGGCTCTTGTCATTGAGGCTGAGAATATGAAAGGCCTCCAGTTCTCCAGTGACGAGGTTATTGGTGACACAAAGGACTATTTTATGTCGAAGACTCTCGGCATTGGAAGACTGAAAAGGCCTTCCTTTTTGGATGATCCGCTGTACGGCATCGATGTGAGCCTTTTGCCTGAAGACCAACATCTGACTCTCAGCTCTTCAGAGAAACCAAACACAGGTAAGGCTTGGAGAATGTGTGTTTTGGGGAGCAACTCTTACTGAGTGTCCCGTGTGAAGGTGTTCTAGTTTAAAGTAGAGTACAGAGGCATGCGTGTGAGTCACAGGTGGTGTCGATTCAGAGCATACAAACACGAGAGCGTATTTATCAGTGTTCATAGGAGATCAAGGCTCTGATTAGTTGTATGACACACATTCTTAATGGTAATTAATACATGTTCTTTTTAAAAATTGGGATAAAATTGTTATGTAACATTATGTAAGTTTCAGGTATACACTATTTTAATTTGATATTTGTATACACTGCAAAATGATCACCACCAAAATTCTAGTTACCATCCTTCATCATACAGCTGACCTCCTTCACTCATTTTCCCTGCCCCTACCCCATGCCTCTGGCAACCACCAGTCTGTTCTCTGTATCTGTGCTGGTTTTTGTTTTGTTTTATTTGTTCACTTGTTTGTTTTTATAGATTTCACATATGAGTGAAATCATATGGTATTTGGCTTATTTCACGTGGCATAATAACCTCAAGGTCCAGCTCTGTTTTGCCAATGACAAGATTCTGTTCCTTTTTATGGCTGAGTAGTATTCCAGCATGTGTGTGTGTCGGTGGCTGAGGAGGGCAGGAGAAGGGTTAGAACAGTGCTTGGCTAAGATAGGCCCTTACTTCCATGTGAACCGATGTGTATCTATCTGTTGCTGAGTAGAACATGGAGTGAACTAGAAGTTAGTGACTTAATGGAAATACGCTTTGGTTGCTTACCTCTAACCCTGCAGAGCGTGCCTCTGCTGGCCCCAGGTAGTCCCTCTGCATGACTGCAATAACCCTTGTGAGTATGGAGCGTGAAGATGGCATAGATGTGAATATGGGAGCCACATTTTATTTTCTGTTTACGACATAAAAAACTTTAAGGAATATGTCCTACATTGTCATTTTAATATGTGTTAGCATATCTAAAGTTAGAGTTTTTAAAAATTTTACTAACTTCAGCATTTACGATGATTAAAATAACTTGCTAATCAGTTCTATTCTAAAATACTAAATTGTACATCTTGTATTTTCTACAAAAACGAACACCAAAACTGAATACTAAACCATCTTTCTTGGCACCCAGCCTTTTCAAGAAGTAACTGTAATGAGCTGCAGTGTGTTCAGCTGTCACACTGTATTCCTGCTCTTGCTCAGGAAACAGATACATGTGAGTTGAGCTGGCTATCAACAGAAATTTATATAATAAAGAGGAAAATATGAGTAACAAATTAAAATAGAATAGGGCAGAAAGGGACGCAGAGTCGGTCATGCAGTAAAGAAGTGAGGCGGAACCACACTAATTCTTCAAGGAAAACGGGAGTTTCCCATAAGACCTGTTTAGTGAATATTGGTCTCAAAAATTTCTGTAATAAATTCAAGAAATAATTCAGATAAGGTTGTTTTAAAAATAACCCCTTAAATGAACATGAGGGTGACCAAGTGTCTTGGTTTGCTTTGGAGTAGCCTGGTTTTACCACTGAATGTTCCTCGTCCCAGGAAATGCTCAGTCCCTGGCAAACTGGGGTGGCTGGTGGCTGTAAATGGAAACTGAGCTATAGAGCACATTAATTACCCACAGGGCAAAGCTAAGAGAGGCCAGGCCAGTACCTAGATGAGCAGAGGGCCGTGTGGCTTGCCCGTTCACCAGCGCCTTCTAGCCTGCTGGTTAAGAGCATGGGCTCTGGGTGAGGTCCATCTGGGTTTGAATCTGTGCTCTGCCAGGAGCAGGTGATCTTAGGCAAGTTATTTAATCTCTCTCCTCTGCACCTTGCTTTCCTTAGCTAGAAGATAAGATGGCTTCAATATTTACCCTATAGGGTTGAAATGAGGATCAAATGAAAAAGGTCACATAAATGATTAATTCGATCCCTGACTGGACTTGGTTGGCTTACATGGTGTTTAACATTTAATCAGGAGATTTCCCATAAAAAGCCCGGATTTCTGACTTTTCTAACAAATCAGCAGGTCCTTTCATCAGTGAGGGCAGCTGAGTAGCAGATGTTCTCTTGGAAGGGACATGCACTCTCCAGGAAGACATGGTCCCCATCTTCTCTTCATGGTCCCTTTGGAACCCTGCCATTTCCATCCCATGTTATCAGCCTTTGCTGCTTAGAGTATGGTCCAATCGCTGGGGGCTCATTAGGCCCCACCTCAAACCTACTGAATCAGAATTTGCACTTTAATAGGTTCCCCTGGTGATACTTACATGATGTTTGAGAAACACTGTTACATCCACAGAGCATTATTCCTAACCAGGATGAGCGTCAGGATCTTCTAGGGAGTTTTTTTCTTGGTTTATCCCCATGTCCTAGATGCCAGCCAGACTTACTGAAATCAGAGGCCCTGGTATGGGGCGTTCAGACTGTCAGATGAATGCAAGCCACGAGATTCTGCTCTGCGTGTCTGAGAAATGTGGGTTTCAGTTTAGATGTAAGAAAGCTAGTTGTTACGTTCTTGTCTTCAGCACAAGTTCCGCAGGAACGGCAACTGTACAATATGAATATACTTTATGTTGAAGTTCTGCCCAGCGGACGGTCTGTTTGATTGTAACTTGTTTGATGAAGCCGAGTGGCAACGTGGACTGACTCTAGGGAAGGATGTTGCAGTGGCTTGACAGGGACGTGTGTCAGTCTGTGTCATTGCTCACACTACCTGAATCGTTTCAAAGAAATGAGATTGTTTCGAGAAGGTCTTCTTTGTTTCAATATTGTGTTACTGATTGGCAGCGAAGTGGTGAGATTCTAAAAATAGTAACACTATTAGCCGACTGTTTTTTTTTCCTTTAAAAATTTTTTGGCTTGCTCTTCGGAAAATACTTAACTCGTTGCTTTGATGGAGTTCTGTGACTCTGAACCAGTGTGTGCCTTAAGGCTTCCTAGTTATTATTTGTTGAATTACTTTCCCAAGGCTGCTAATTGCTCCTCAGATGGCCCTAGTAACTTAATCCACCCTCACCCAGTTTATTTGATCAAATTATCAGAGCTGCCGTGTTGGAAATTTTTAGTGTTAATTCATTTTTATATAAGACTTTGGTATATAGTGAATTTATATTTGATGAATTTATCTTGTTATTTTTTAACTTTTTTAATCCACTTCTTTTTGATGTAGGCTTTTCATGTAAATATTTGTTACTTATTTCCTCTACTTATTAAATATCATTTTATCATTTTGTTACTACTGGCAAGTGAACAATGGCAAATTGGAGAGTTTTAGCATTTGATTGTACTTACCACTTTCAGCCCTTGGGAACTTCTGATTCCATTGCTTCATTCGCACTGGGTAAAATGAGAAGTTACTGAGGATCATGACTGTGGACTGGACCTGCGGGCCAGCAGTATTGTTATCACCTAGGATCTGTTAGAAGAGCCAGATCCCAGGCCCTGCTCCGCATCTACTGTGTCCGAGTCTGCATTTTAACAAGATGCCCCAGCAGGTGATCTTTGTGCATGTTTCCTTGTGAGAAGCTCTGGACCATACGGTTTACTAGTCACTCTACTTCAGGATTGTAAAAAGTACTAGCAAATATGGTGATGATGAAAATAATGCCCAAAGGTGTCTTTTTTCCCATCAGCTCAATCCTTGCTTTTCTTTTAAATTTCATTTTGATGAAGATACTGTCTGCTCCAGATTGTCTTCCTGTCTCTGTAGCCAGTTCCGTCGTCCTTCCTTTGGTTAGCCTTCCCTGTAGCTGCTGAGAGCGAGCATACTCTCGCTTGAATTCTCTACTCTTTCACGGTTAATATTTTATGTGGAGACACATGTAGTGAGTATGAGATCATCTATGCTTTGTATACTTTTAATTTTTAGATTTTTCTACTTGCTAGCTGCCTCAAATCTGTCTGACATTTAAGCTATTGTGAGTCCATCCCTTAGGCAGCACTTCCTAACCTCTGGCTGCACGTTAGAATCACTTGGAGAGATTTAAAACAGTAATGCTTTGGTTCCATCCCCAAGGAATTAAACAAATTTCTAAGGGCTGGCTGTAGGCATCAGCATTTTTAAAGTCAGTTTCTGGGGATGGGGCCTGGGTGATTTGGTTGTGTAGCCATGCTTCACCCCCACTGCTCCAGGGCTCCGTTGTGTCTGTTGACCAAGGACATCGTTCCAGGATGTCAGGTGAGTAGGACACAATCACCGCTCTGAATTATTTCAGAGTCTATCGATGAAGGCAGGCATGCCAGCTGACAGTTGCAGCAGGGTCAGACATAATCACAGTCGGCTGGGACAAGTGTAGTAAGAGTTACAGGACAAAGTACGTGGCAGCACGACAGAGGGGATGATGAAAACTGGGGTGGGGAGCCACCAAGGATGCATGGTCATTTATGAGAGGGCAAGGAGGAGAGCACCCCCGGTGGGAGGAGTCACTTACGAAAGCCTGGGGTCCGGTCCTGTTGGCCCTCATCTTGGGTGTGGGAGGCTGTGGTCCGCTTCTTATCTGTCCCAACTTCCTCTACGACCTGTTAGTATTTCTTCTCCGTGGGTTGACAATATTACTACATTTTTCACTTTGCTCTCTGCAACTACAAATCATTTACTCTTAATTATTAGGTTGATTTTTTAAAAAACAACTTTGTTGACACATATTTTATGAGCATGTATTAGATTCCTATGGTTGCCACACAAATGATCACAACAGGAATTTATAGTCTCAGTCCTGGAGGCCTGGCATCTGAAATCAAGGTGTCAACAAGGCTGCACTGCCTGCAGGCTCCAGCGGGGAGTGCTTCCCTCTCCCAGTTTCTCAGCCTGTGACCTTCTTTGGCTTCCTTGCTTTGGGTCACATCACTCCTCTGCCTGTCTTCACATTGCCTTTCTTGTGGTGTGTGTGTGTGTGTGTGAGTGTGTGTGTGTGTGTGTGTGTGAGAGAGAGAGAGAGAAATGCCTTTCTTTTATAAGGGCATTTGTTACTGACTACCGGGCCCACCGGATAATCCAAGATCATCAACAGTCTCATCTCAAGACCCTTAGCTAGTTACCTCTGCGAAAACCCTTTCTCCAAGTAAGGTAACTGTCACAGGTTCCAGGGGTAAGGATATGGATGTAACTTTCTTTTGGCTGCTGTTCAACAATACTATACAATTCGATGGTTTTTAGTGTATTACAGAATTGTGCATTCTTCACCACTATCAATTTCACCACATTTCCTTCACCCCCGAAACAAACACTGGAGCCATTAGCAGCCACTCCCCATTTCCCACCCCCCAGCCCTAAGCAACCACTAATCTGCTTTCTGCCTCTATGGCTTTGCCTGGTCTGGACGTTTCCTGTAAGTGGAGTTGCACACGGTGTGGCCTTTCGTGTCTGGCCGCACTCCATTAGCGTGGTGTTTTCAGGGCTCAGCCATGCTGTAGCGTGTGTCAGTGGTCTGTTATTTTTATTGTTGCACCACAAATGTTCTGTCGTGCGGATGTATGCCGCATTTTATCTCTCCACTCGTCGGCTGATGGACATTCGGGTTGTTTCTCCTTTTTGGCTGTGGTATGTAGTGCTGCTGTGAATGCTGTTGCAGGTTTTGGGGTGATGGGTCTCTTGGGCATATGCCTAGGCATAGGATTGCCAGATTTCTGGAAGCCTTTTCTTGGACTGTTTTCCAAGGTGCCTACACCATTTTAGACTCTCACCAGCAGGGTGTGAGGATTCCATTTTCTCTTGGTTCTTTTCTCATTGTCTGCTTTTCTTTGGTCCTGTTGTCAGTTGTGCCTTTTCTGATAACCTTCTCACTAAGGTTGGCAGGAGAATGTCTCCATTCCATTTCCGTCGGTGTCATAGTTTTGAAGAAAGGAGAGGTGACCAGTTCTTCCCTACTCGAAATGTATTTACTTTGGATTTTGCCCTACTTCCCAGAAACTTAAAGAAAAAAAATTTTTTTTGATGCTGTCTCCAAACCCATAATCATTTTAGCTTTCCAAGTCCAGAAGTTCTTTATCACCTGTAATCTCGATGAAGGCAGGCCCCTTCTCTTTTGTTTTTTCTTGTGAGCTCCATGCGCAGATTGTGGTGACTGTCCGATCAACACTAAATGAAAATGCAGTCATGGCCCCACGTGTAAAAGGGTTCACTGTTAGACAGGCCGAACAGTTTTTCCTTAACCTTGTGCACATTTTGGATTCGCTAACAACTTTGGTGGTGGTTTTTAAGGTGCAGATGAACAGGAGGCTGACGATGTGACAGAAGAATGTGAAGAACCTTAAGCAAAGACTGGCTGATGTGCGCTGTAAGAAAGTTGGTAAATTAAGTTAAATTACACTTTTTCTGATTCTTCGAGTTCAGTGAATGGATTGTAGAGACCATTCCTCACATAATGATTTTAAAGTTTGGATTCTCTCTTTCTGGATTACATTTCTTTGATATTTTTGAGACTTCGGTATTATTGTTCAATGGTTTTCCCTGGGAAAATTGATTTTTTTTAATTCCTCACCTCGCAACATCAGGGATACATGAGAGGAACCACATTTTCTGTGCGTGTGCTGTTTTAAAGCTAGCTGACATGCTGGTTGTTTTGTATTTGATTTTACATGTTACGACTTTATTGTGATTCAGATTTAATCATTGAATTTTTGTTTTGGCCCTGACTTTCCTTTGTCCTCTCCAATTGAATGCCTGTTAAGTACAATTGGCCATAGAAACAAATGAATTTTCTCAACAAAGCAATGTTAAGGTAGCCTTTACTATCTTATAAGCAATGATACTTTTCTTACGGAGATGTTTGAATTAATTGATATGTTACTTTAAATTTGTTATCTTTTAGAGGGTGCCTTTTAGAATGCAGCAAATAAAGATCAGCTACTTAAAAAAGCTCTGCGGTACTATTTTAAGAGAGAGGGTCTGTCTGGTTACAAGTCAGTAACCTGGATTCATGAGAAAATTTCACGTCAACACTCCATGTGATGAACTGGCATTAGAACTAGAAGTCCAATTTATTTTTGATTAAAAAGAATGAGCTGGCTATTGTGCTGCCTTGAATGAAATCGGGAGTAGTGTATTGGTAGCATTGTTTTCTGCTTGCACATTTTCATCTACTTATGTTGGATAACATTAGTGATTGCTCACGTCAGATTGATTTACTATTTAGAATGAAGAATTCTGAAGCTACTATTTCAAGAGCACTCAGTAGGCAATTTCTTTTCCAAGCCTCCTCTTTCACATTGCCCCGTTTACATTAAAGCAGCGACGTGCTGTTTCTGTGCTCAGTTTACGTTAAAGCAGCGACGTGCTGTTTCTGTGCCCCGTTTACGTTAAAGCAGCAACGTGCTGTTTCTGGGTGCTGGCTATCGGTGTGATGCACTGATGTCATTGTGCTGTAACGTGATTTGTCGTGCTGCTAAGAGTTTTTGCAGTGGGGTGCCATCATTTGTGAGGTGGAGTTTAGGTCAGAAGAATCAGAGGGGAGAGGTGACATGGAGGGCACTTTGGAGTGGTGGCCGAGAGGAGCCATTTTTACCCATCAGCCTTTCAGAGGAACTCGGCTGTATAAACCCAGGTGCTTGTGGTGTATGATGACTGAGTCACAGAGAAGGAAAGGGAGAGCCGCGTGTGGGGTGGATTGGGGCAGGGCGGATGCAGCTGGGGGAGCTCTATGGCTTTATAATGTGTTTCTGCAAATGGTATTTGGGGAATAGTGAGCCCCAAATGTTATAGGAGTTTAAGAGAGGGGATGGAAAATTGAATGATCTTAAGAGATGAATTTTGCCAGTACAAGAGGTGACACCATTCCACAGCATGTCAGCTGAAGGTACCTCTAACAAGGACTGATAAGGCTTCAGATTGAAAAAATAAAACTTAGGCCTGGCTGGTGTGGCTCAGTGGACTGAGCACTGGCCTGCAAAGCAAAGGGTCGCTGGTTTGATTCCCAGTCAGGGCACATGCCTGGGTTGTGGGCCAGGTCCCCAGGAGGGGCGTGTGAGAGGCAACCACACGTTGAAGTTTCTCTCCCTCTCTTTCTTCCTCCCTTCCCCTCTCTCTAAAAAGAAATAAGATCTTAAAAAAATAAAAATAAAAAGTTACTCTGCTAGGGGGAGAAAGTGTTCATATTAAAAATCAGTGTTTTTATTTTAAGTTTCTCTTTGTAATAAAAATGTTGCCCCAGAACAAGACAGAGATGGAAAAGTAAAGAACAAGAGCTCGTTCATTTCAGGAATGATCTTAGGATCTTAAGCTCTGCAGTTTTGGGACGGACACTTCTCAGGAAGGCTGTCGGCACCACCTTTACTGAAAACTCGCATGGGTCCTACGGCTCACCGCCCTTCAGTCCAGCTGTCTCTGAAACACGGCGTGAGCTCTTTCAGGGGAAAGCTACCACCTTCATGCCATCATTTTCATTTTTTCTGTCATAAAATTAAATTTAGTAAGAAACAGTCCTCTTAAAAATATAATTAGGAAGCAAGTAAAAATACTAAAACAGAGAAAAAGTACAGAATGGCATAATTAGGAGAAATATCAATAAATTCATAACATGAAGTAGTCAGAAGTAGAATTTGGAGAGCAATTACAATGTCTTCTCTAAGAAAAGAAAGAAGATATTGCGAGGAAGTAGTATAATTCTCAGCAATAAGGTCGATAGGCAAATTTCCAATATTGCAGAAATTAATTTAACAAGTCAGTTATATTGTAATCAGTAGAATGAAAGATAAGGCCTAGAAAAATAACCTAGATATTATAGGCCTAAAATTAAGAGATGCTTTTTAAAAAGAACAATTGAAACTTTTTTATTTTTAAATTGCAGTGGACGTACAGTATTGTGTTAATTTCAGATGGACAACGTGGTGACCAGACATCTATATAGCTCACGGAGCGATCACCCCGACATGCCTAGTGCCCATCTGACACCGCAGTTCTTAGATGTGGTTGACACTGTCCCCTGTGCTGTACTTGACAACCCGGGGACTCTTTATAACTGACCATTTGTAGTCCTTAGTCCCGTTCGCCTTCTTCACCCATACCTCCAACCCCTCATCTGACAGCCATCAATTTGCCCTCTGCATCTGCGAGTTCCTTTTGTTTCCTTTGCTCATTTGTTTTGTTTTTCAGATTCCATCTGTCAGTGAAGTCATACAGCATTTGTCTTTCTGTGTCTGACTTACTTCACTCAGCACAATACCCTCTAGGTCCACTCATGTTGTTGCGAATGGCAAGGTTTTATTCTCTTTTATGGCCGAGTACTATTCCATTGTATGTACTGTGCCACTTTATCCGTTTGTCTATTGATGGACAGTTAGGCTGCTTCCAGATCTTGGCTATTGTAAATAGTGGCTGCAGTGAACATGGGTGTGCATATATCTTTTGAATTGATATTTTGGGTTTCTTCAGATAAATATCCAGAAGTGGAATCACTTTGTCATAATGCAGTTCTACTTTTTAATTTTTTGAGGAAGCTCCATCTTGCTTGTCACAGTGGCTGCCCCAATTTACAGTCCCACCAACAGTGCACACATGTCCTCTATTCTCTGCCTCCTCTCCAACGCTTGTCTGTTGATTTGGTGATGCCAGCCGTTCTGACAGGTGGGCGGTGGCATCTCATTGTGGTTTTAATTTCCATTTCCCTGATGATTAGAGATGCTGAATGGCTTTTCACGTGTCTCTTGGCCCTCTGTGTGTCCCCTTTGGAGAGATGTCCCTTCAGCTCCTCTGCCCATTTGTTAATTGAATTGTTTGTTTTTGCTTCTAAGTTATATGGG
The DNA here is from genome assembly GCA_007922815.1 of Macrotus californicus. Taxonomy (NCBI): domain Eukaryota; kingdom Metazoa; phylum Chordata; class Mammalia; order Chiroptera; family Phyllostomidae; genus Macrotus; species Macrotus californicus. The sequence continues at coordinate 636 of VMDR010011629.1, read as the reverse complement.
TTCCTTATATGTTTTGAATATTAACCCCTTATTGATTGTATCATTGGCAAATATCTTCTTCCATTCAGTAGGCTGTCTTTTTGCTTGATCCTTCACTGCGCAAAACGTCTTAGTTTGAGATCCTACCTGTTTATGTATTTGTTTTGTTTGTTTCCCTTGCCTGAGAAGATAGATCCAAAAAAATATCACTAAGAGTGATATCAAAGAGTTTACTATTTACTCCCTCTGTTTTCTTCTAGGATTTTAATGGTTTTGGGTCTTACATTTGTATTTAATTCCTTTTTGAGTTTGTTCTTGTATATAATATAAGAAAGTGATCCAGTTTCATTTTTTTTTTTTTGCATGTATTTGTCCAGTTTTCCCAAACTGAAGGGACAGTCATTATCACACTGTAAATTCTTGCCTCCTTTGTCATAGATTAAATACCATATTATAGGTTTGGGTTAATTTCTGAGCTCTCTATTCTGTTCCATTGATCTATGGGTCTATTGTTTTTATGCCAGTACCACACCGTTTTGATTACTACAGCCTTGCAGTATAGTTTGAGATCAGAGTATGATACCTCCAACTTTGTTCTTCTTTCTCAAGATTACTTTGGCTAGTTGGGGTCTTTCATTCTAGTTCTGCAAAAATGCC
>VMDR010011628.1:0-28125 GCA_007922815.1 Macrotus californicus | reverse complement strand
CACCTGAAGGAGGGGGGGATTTTTCTCCCACCTTCAGTGGGAGAAGACCTGGTGTGGCTCCTGGAAGCAAAATTCATGGAAGTGTGGGGCCCCTGGGGTGTTGAACACTGTCTTGTCCACACTGAGCCTCCAGCGTTTGTCAGTTATAGCTCAGGTTTTCCTGCCCAGCACTGGTTCCCCACTCAGGGCTTTCTGGTTGTGTGTTTCTACTCTGGTAAGTTGTGATTCTCTGGGTTCACCTTTGCCTCCCCAGTTTAGGGGGTTTGCCCTATGACCTCATTTCTCTGAAGGACCAAAGAGGAGTTGTTGAATTTCAGTTTGTTCAGGTTTGGATGGTTGTGAGGATGGAGTGCCCATTTCCAGCTCCTCACATGCCACAGCAAACTGGAAACTGTGGTCTCTCTAATGTCCATGTCATTTCTCTCTGAAGTGACACATCCACCCCTGCCCTGTGGCAACAGCTCATTTGTCTTCTGGTCCCATAGCCCAAGGTGGAGAGCAGGCTGCCCCAGGAGGGGCTATCCCATCACCCACACTAGAGTTAGAGACTAGTATTATGATCAAATGAGGTTTTTGGACAAAGATCTGATATGTAATGTTGAGACTTTTGGAGACGCTGGGAAAGAGCAAATGTATTTTATACGTGGAATGGATGTGAATTTGACAGGAAGAGAAGGCAGACTATCATAGATGGAAGTGTTGCTCCAAAATATATGTCTGAGTCCTAATTCTAGGAACCTGTAATTATGAACTTACTTGGAAAAGGTGTCTTTGGAGATGCACTAAGGTTACGGTTCTTGAGATGAACAGATCATGAAAAATTATATGGAGCTAAGGAGGAATCTGAAGTCAGTAGAGAGTGAGGGGTAGGGGATGAGGAGACACCACTCATGGCAATGTCCCTGTGTTGGGCAGTGATGAGGCAGAGCTGAACAGGCTGTAGGCGCTCAGTTGCCTCAGGCCAGTCTGAGATGCCAGGAAGGCAGACGTGTCTCACAGGATGAAACATGATGACTTCCCTCGTGCCTGGCACACTCCAGCAATGTGAGTGATGGGGCTGCTGGTTCAGGTACTTCTTGGACTTTGGTCTGTGCTGGAGAGATCAGGACACCTGTGCTTCAGGCCATCTCGATCCCCTTCCCCCCACTCAGAGCTCCCACCTTGTCAGGGCCACGTGTCCAGTGTACAAGAGCCCTGGGAAGTAAGGCACTGTGAGCTCAGCAGGAAGCTCCTGCCCCAGGCAGGAACCAGTGTACTCTGAGAGGGCCTATGAATGGGCGGGTCTGCACCTGTCCACCTGGGCTGTCATGTGTACCTGGATCAGCTCTGGCCTGTCCTGGCATACCTCATTGCATGGGACCCTTTTTTTTTCTGGCCACACTGTCCTCCCTGCAGGCTTGCTCTCCTGAACAGTCGGGACCTAGTGTGTGGACGGAGGGCCACCGCTGCCAGAGACTCAAGTGTGGATCCTGGGCAGGTGCACGTGTCTGTCCTCTCGGCTGGAAGAGGCATGAACAGAGCTCTCTGTGGGGATGCTCTGCACATGGAAGCAGATGTGAGTGTCTGATTTTCAGAGGCAGCACTTGCTGGGCATTGGAAACAAGCCCCACACTTGTCCTCTGACCTGCTCACATCATCCTCTTTCCTACTCTTCCCTCCTCAGCAGGTGTCAGTGCCCTTGTCCCACATGTGGAACCGAACTTCCCTCCAGAGCATCATTTCCATTGGAAGGTGCAGCCCAAGGTCCAAGCTGCTGTACCCCAGGGACCTCACGAGGCTGTGCTTTCTCTGCTTGTCCTCACCTCATGGTGTGGAAGCCCAGCCAGTGGCTGCTTCCCATTCCACAGGATGACCACCTTGGTAGTGGGGTAGCCAGAGAGTGCAAATGGACCCCAGGGCAACAGCCTGGAGCTGTCCGTACACACACTGGACACCTGGCAGGCTGGCCAGCTGGGTTTCTGTAGGCACACGACAGACACCGGCCCTGCACGTATTTAGGAAGCATGCCCCTGACCTATCACTCCAGCCTGCTTGAGCAGAAGGGGTTGTCGGGGGAATTGAGTAGCTCATCCCTTAGCTCACACTCCTCCACCCCCAGGATGAGAGGAAGAGGCAGAGGTGGGGATAAGAGATGGTGAGTAAAAAAATCCAAAGGGCCCTGAGGAGCAGGTGCTGCTCCAGACCTGCGACAGAACATGCTAGAGGGTTCTGTGGCTTGGATACCCTAGGAGAGCAGCCGTGTGTCAAGGGATGGCGGCCACAGCTTCAGGATGCATGTCCACCTCTGCTGGAGCCTGGATGTGCAGTTGGGACAAGAACGCAGCCTGAACAGGTCCTGCTCCCAGCTCCCTGCCCTGCAGCCAGGCTCCCCACCCAGGCCCAGTGGCCTTCACTTTGGACACGGCATGCGGCCCTTGTGGCTCTCCAGTGTGAGCAGCTTCTGGTACCTGTGAATGGCCACCTGCCCTCTCTGCCTTTTCGAGGACACAGACACATAGGGAGGGCAGGGCCTAATGGCCCTCTGGAAAGCAGGACTACCCCCACCCTCAGACAGGCGTAGGACCAGCCCTGTGGCTTCTCACTTTCAAAGTGAGCCAGGGAAACTGCCTCCCCGGTGGGCGCACTGCTGTTCCAGGCTCCAGACGGTGCCAAAGCTGGAAATGTCACGTGGATGTAGAGATCAGTTGCAAATGTGAAAACTGAGGACAATTTGTGTCTTTCAAGTCTTACTCAAACCCACAGCTAACAAACTGGCAACAGTGGGGGGAGGGGCTCCTCCCAGGGGAGGCTGATGGGCCTCAGAGGGGCCCCCCACTCTGTCATGTGGTCTCACAGGGTTCCTGCCTCAGCAGGACAGCTATCTTCAAGCAGGCACTTCATCCAACCCCAAACCAAACCAAAGCCCCACCCCAACAGACTGCATAGAGTCGGCTGTTTGTGGTGTTTGAAAATGACTCAAGGGCTGATGGATTTTTGTTTTTTCCTCTCTCCTAAAATTTCTGTGTGCTGATTTGGGGCATCCAGAGAAAATCACTGTGAAAACCGGAACGGGCCATCTGGCTGCCCTTCCGCTCCCCAGCCCCTCCGTGAAAGGGGCAGGACCACAGGCCTACAGAGCCCCAGACAGAGGAGCACAGCCAGGGAACGAGGTGGCAGAGGCCCCTGGCTGTGGCCCTGGGCTGGCTTTGGCACTGGCAGCAGAGTCATGCGGAGGTCTCGGGGCATTCCGGTTTGGGGCCAAGGGCAGTGAGTCACCCTCCAGGAAAGACAGCGCTGAACAAGTGCAGCTGCGGCCTGGGGAGGTCACAGCCCCAGGCAGGTAAGCAAACAGCAACCACAGCACAGCCTGCTGCCTGCACACTAAGGGCCCATTTGAATTTTCACTGGTTGAAAAGAAAATCAAAACAAGAATAACATTTGTGACACGTGGAATTCTAGTATCACAGGCAGTTTTATTGGAACACAGCACACCCACTGCTCCCGAGTCCAGGATGCCTTCCTGCAGACAACAGATCCGAGGTATTGCGACAGGCCCCACATGGCTCAGAAGATGAAGTGGTTACTACCTGCACTCTGAGAGGAGGCCTGCTGACCCCCGCCCTAAGCAAACAAGAGTCATCCCTTTCCAACGAAACACTGGAGCTGTTTCAGTTCAGTTCGGCTCAGCATGGGTCTCACAGCTATGTTAGAGGCAGGACTTCCACTGTGTTCACCTCCACGTGATGCATAACTGAGCTCACAGCACTGTCTTAAGAACTGCAAACACTGTGCAGGGTGACAACAAACTGATGCCACCCATCCACATTACTGACAAGGTAAGGTAGACAGGCTCTAGGGCAGGAATATGGGCATGGAGAGCCCCCCCACCCAAAGCCAGTATCATGTCGGAGCACGAGCTCTGATGCAGGAGAGGGAAGTGGGACCAAAGACATCATGCGCTTCTGCTAACAGCTCACTGCAGCCTCCACCAGGCTGCAGAGGGTCTGCTGGGCTGCTGTGACCCAGCTGAAGGGAGCCACCAGGGCATGTCCAAGAGATCCCAGCTTGCCTGCTAAACTCTTTCCTCTAGTCCAGCAGGAGCATCATAAGGTCCACTCTTCTCGCGTCCTTCCCCAGAACCCAAAATGAAGCCAGTGAGCCAGGTGACAGGCGGGGAAAGAGGAAGGCAGAGACTTGGCTGTGGGAGCATCACAAGGTGAGGTCCTATCACCTGGGGTGCTCAAGTCAAGGAGTTGGAATTTGTGCTCCTAAGTGAAAGGGGTGGGGGGCCTGGAAAGGTGGAGTCAGTGCACTGGTGTGGGAAGCAGTGGGAGGGGCAGTGAGTACCTGGATGTAGAGCAGGGCTGTAGGAATGCGTTCTTGGTGCCATAGGCAACACACAAGTCTCTGTGCTTTCGGCTCCAAATATCAATTCAGTTGGGCAGAAGGAGCCTCGGGAGGACGCCCAGCCCTGTAACACCGACCTTGGACTCCCGGCCTCCTGACCTGGGGTGCATGTGTCTGTTGTCATGCACTCTGTGTGGGGCTTCATTAGGGCGGCAGAAACCCAGCACTGCACAGTGCGGGCACCCTGAGCCCATCTAGACTCAGAATGCAGCTGACAGAGGGCCAAGGTGAAACACAGCCTCTGAGCCTGGAGGGCTGCTTATTCTGTTTGCAAAGATAGCCCACAGTGTCTACTGATTTAATTATAGGTGGGAGAGAAAAGGGAGAGGAATAATTCTCTAAGGGGAAAGTATATGGGTCCCACACACCTTCATGCCCAGAGGGGCTGGGGTTTACACATCCCCAGGTGACTGACAGGGAAGGAGTGAGGCTGAGCTCCAGGCTCGCAGAACGGAAAGGGCGAGGCCCTGCTTCCAGAGGCCTGTCCCACGCGAGCTGTGGGTACTGGGTGGTGCTCCTTTTCAGAACACATGGGTGCCACACAGCCCGGGCAGCCTGAGAGCACTCCTGAGCAGTACTCTGGGTGGGCAGGTTTGTTTTCCTCTCCCTGCTCAGGGCTCTCCAGGGCTGGACATGGAGAACCCGGTCTCTGGCTCCTGCATGCCTACCTACTGGTAACATGTGGAGAGCATTACACTCCCAGGGATTCAGGCTCAGGGACTGGGGTCCATGTGTGAGCCCAATGTGAGCGCACTTCTGCACAGGCACATGTGTACATGTGCGAGTCTCTGGGTAAACCCAGCATGCATGTGTCTTTTCTGGATTCCTGTGTGAACCTAGTGGGCACTACAGGGCCTGTGGGTGCCTCCCAGCAGCTACAGACCTCCCCAAGGTCTGGGGAGGCTCTCTGTGTCCACCCCCCCAGCTGTTTCAAAGTGGCCTGGGAGATGCCCAGTTCTCCATGTTCCCCTCTTCCCTCCAAGGGGCCTCTCACAGACTCCAAACTGAGCAAAAAGCAGCATCAATGAGTATCTTCGAAAAACATTATCATAGTAGCACTCTTCTTTTGTTTCTGGATAGAAATGGGGCAGTGAAAGCAAAAATCAACACTTTTTTTTAACAGGTGCAGTATGTACTATTTTCTTCACATTTGACTAAAAACTGGGCAACAAAATAGTATTTTAGGTGTTTCTATGATGACCTCAAGGTATGCTAGTCTCTTAGCTTCAGTTAGAAACTGTCCTGTCCACCAGACAGAAGGACCAGTGAGGGGTCACTGAGCTACCATGGCGGTGGCAGGCACAGGCTGCATGGTGGTGGAGGAGGCCTTGGGATGGATGCAGGGTGCGCCTGCAGTGCTTAGACGTGCAGTGCTAGGGGTGAGCAGACTTCATTCACAGAGACTTAAATCTTCCTTTTACGCCCAGGAACAGCAGAGAAAGGATGACAATGCAGCTACTGGTGATGCTGGGGACCTGGGGTGTGGCCATGCAAAGTGGTCCCTGAGGGCTGGGTGCAGCCCACCCTGACCGCAGAGCTGCCCAGCTGTGCAGGGCCCACCAGGGCTTGGCTGAGTTTGAGTGCGTGGGTGCTTCTGACTCCCTAGCAGATTGAGAGGGCCTGGGCAGAATGCTGTGTGCTGTGTCCACAGACAGAACTCCCCTCCTGCAGCTGCAGCTGCACCTTAGCACCCTGCAGGGGACCCCACGTGGCCGCCCCTGGCCTGCACAGCCACCCTGGGTCCTCCTGGGGTCTGCATCTGAAGGCAGCATGCAGAGGTTGAGGACGACATACTGAGAGAGCTGATTCTCATCAAAAGCTCTCACCTCTGCACTCTTGTCCTTCTAGGTCAGTTTTCTCACTCGTCGAGTGTGCTTGTCGATGGTCAGGGTTGTCCGGTCCACGGCGGTGGCTATGCTATCCAAGGCCTCATCCTGTCTCTCCAGCTCCGCCTCGGCCTCCAAGGCAAGACCCTTCAGCCTCCCCAGGATCTGGAAGGAGCACAAAGACAGGAGGGGCTGACTTTATGTAACCTCTCAAAGTCAGGCAATGTTTATTTCCATCATTTTCACAATACTTAAGGACTTTTGTGAGTCAAGGGCGATGATATACCCCCATGGTGGAGCCCAGAGCCAGAGCTTGATTTAGGTCTGGGCTCTGCCACAGACTGAGAGCTGTTGGGAGATGACGTCTTTGCCCCTGGCCTTGTGCCAGGCCCGGGCAGCAGTCTGACCACGAGTCCCTGGGGCGCTGCTATTCAAACCCACGGTGTGCTATGTCACCAACACCTCAGCACATCCTTGAGGAATTCCTGCCGCAGCAGTGGACCCACAACTGGGACCCAAGTTCCAGCTACTGCCCAATCATTGTGTTCATTACCTGTGTGCACCCAAGGGCCCAACTGTGCACTGAATCTCAAAATGCAATATTTAAGTCCTCACCAGTGTGGCTCAGTTTGTTGGGCATAGTTCCACAAAGCAAAAGGTATCTGGCTGGATTCCTGGTCAGGACACATGCCTGGGTTGTGGGTTCGGTCCCCAGTTGGGTTGTGTACAAGAGGTGACCAATCGATGTTTCTTTCCCTCTCTTTCTCCCTCCCTTCCTCTCTCTTTAAAAATAAATAAAATCTTTTAAAAAAAAAACAGTATTTAAAAAGGAAAGCAAAATCCCTCTGTCGTATGTTTGAAACTTTTTCACATACAAATACGAAAAGCAGAACAGAACAGAGCACAAATAATCCAAGTCACACAGCACAGACCCCCCCACCCCCACTCTTGCTGTCAGCCTGAGAAACTGAGACACAAGGAAACTGACCAGGAAACACAGGGCCTGGGGCTCCAGGAGGCAGAGAAGGGACCAGGGTGAGGACACACGAAGGACAGAGAAATGCCACATACCACAGTGATGCCACAGGGGAGGCCAGGGGCACCTGGGGGGTGGAGGCTGCTCCAGCAGCAGAGGAGGGAAGTGCATCAGGCTGGGCTGCGGCCCCTCCCCTATCCATGCCCCATGTCGTCCTCACACAGTGTCTCATACCAGCAAGAGCAGCTGTTTTATGACAAGTCTGCTGAGACAAACTGCACTGTGAAATGTACTTTAATTATTCTTACTGAGCCTGGGCTGAAAAACTTAATACCCTCAAGATGACAAAAGGAATGATTTTAAGAGAAACTGTAATGACCAACTACTTGCTGTAAATGTTAATGCCTCTTTCAGGGAAATGTTCAGATCCCTGATTAGGTCGAGAAGCAGGAACACAGAATATGAATCAGCATGAGGGGCCGTGGAGCCTTGCTTGTCCCAGGGGTCAACCTGCCTTGTCACACAGGGATGGACGTCTGCAGCGAACAGCCTGGACACCCACCCCAGAGTACCCCAAGTTCAATATATTGATGACACGCTGTGCCCCACAATGTTATTGCCCCCAGGTCCCACGAAGTGGTCTGGGACAATGCTGCCCCTGGGAGAGCAGAGTGGACGGCCCCACGTGGTGTCCGTGGGATGGCACGCATTCAGTCACGGGGCAGCTCTGTGCTGAAAATCAGGAGAAATGCCTGACCACCTGGCTGCCACTAACTACCTGGACAAAGGGGGGCTGCTTCCTCCAGTTAACAAGAAACAGGATCAAGGCAGGGTGATGGCCAGGCTCCCATGGTCAGCCCTCTCCCCAGGACTGAGGAGGCTGCAGTGAGGTCACAGGAGTGAATGAGCTGTGAAAACTGTGAGTGTCCCATGAGGCACTGGGTGCCACCCCACCTGTGGAGGGACAGGGATGGGCAGAGGCAGGACCCAGCACCATCACCAGACCTTTGTCATGAGACATGAGTGAGCAGTGACCCCAGTGCCCAAGCTCAGGCACCATCTCTCTGCACCTGTGGGAGCTGGTGGAAACTCCATCAGCCAAATCACTTGAAAAACTGGACGGTGCTCCGGAAAGTACCCTGCGGGGTCAGTGGCTCTGGAGGGCCAAGCTGGATGACCTAATGCAGGAGGTCTTTTCTGTCTCTCGTTTGTAGGGTCTCACAGGGCTGAGGCCCACACAGTGCAGGAAGAAAACAGTGCTCGCCACCACGCCAGGCAGGTCATGCCATGCTGCTTTCTCTGGTCAAGTGCTCCCTCTGGACTTACCCCCATCTTCAGTGTGGCAATAAGGTGCTCTGCCAGGAATGTACACAAAGTGTCCCCTGGAAGACTGGCCTGTGCCACACTCCCGCACCTGAGCAGACACCCCTGAGGCCTCTCTCCTGCATTGGGTGCTGGGGCTGCATAGGCCCTGCCATTCTCTGCACCATCTAGGTCATTGTCAGTCATGTCCAAGTGTGGTCCAGTTCATTTCCAACTGCACTACCCTTCAGAAGCAGGTCCCAGGCTGTAAACAGCCACCCCTGGGCCTTGTGGAGGGCGGAGATGGGCTCTCGGCAGGCAGCCACTGTTTCCTTCCTCACAGGTCAGGACACAGAGCTGAGAAGAGCCCCCGAAATCCAAATCCAGACCAGAGCCATGGCTGGACACACACTGTCACAATCCCGGGGTGCCTTCCCCCAGCTCCTTCCACACCAACATCCACTTGCACAGGAAAGTACACTGGGGTCTGAGCGTGTGCACACACGTGTGTCCTGCGTCCTCACCCCCTAGCCACCCTAGTCAGATAAGGCTGAGGTGCGGGGCCTCTGCTAGCCTTCAAACCCACTCTGCTGTCCACGCCTGGCTGAGGCTGCTGGCTGACTCACCTGTTTCCTATGCTCCTGGGGTGCAGCTCCCAGAGTGGCCCTGACATGATCATCACCAGGTGTCAGGGTGAAATGACTCAGAGGTCACATCACCAGCACACTGAGAGAAATTGAAAACATCCCTTAAAAAATGGCCAAAGGCGCACCACCCGAGGGACAGGCCATTCCCATACCACAGGAGGCTGGGGCCGGGCTGTGCTGGCTTGCCAAGCCCTGGGCGACACTGGCAAGGGGTCCAGTGTCAGGAAAGCCACACTGTAATGTTAAATTTCCTAATACGCTTTAAAAACTAAAAAATGGTAAGAGTAATTAATTTTAATAATATATTTTATTTAACCCAATCAACTCCAGATAGTATCATTTCAACATGAAATTAACATAAACAATTAGTAATGAGATATTTTATACCCGTTTTTCCTATGAAGTCCTAGCAAGTGGGTATGAACGCTGTATCTGTCACATCTCAACTTGGACCAGCCAGTTTTCAAGCGCTCAGCGGCCACATGTGGCTGGTGGCTACTGTGCCACATAGCAGAGGACCGTACTGCCACATGACAGCCTGCCCACCAAGTACTCCCAATTCCGTGACAGTCCCTGTGTGCCCCTACATGTCCCTCGGCCAGCCACCTGCTTCAGTGAGCTGAGTGGACTGCCTTTGCCCCCGTCCACAACGAAACAGTGGCAAAAGCAAGAACAGCTGCACCCCCAAGTCTGTGGTCACTCAGTGCAGTCACAATAGGCACGTCCCACTTGTTTTGTGAGCAAGAACAACTGACTTGCCTGCAGAAGCTGAGCATTTTACTGATGCAGTACAAACAAGGGCTGGCTCTCCTGGACTTTCTGATTTGGAAACGTCTCCCAGAGGATGGCCTTAACTGTAGCCCTCATTCTGTGCAGCCTATCGAGACCCTTGGCTGCTCTGCAACAAGTGTACTTGAAATTAATTCTGCAAAAACATAAGAGGGACCTTTACTAATTGCACAAAGACAGTTCCTGAGTAAAACTCCAAACTACTGATACCTCACGATACAGGTCCCACGTCTTTTTCCTTTAAGACAGGGATTGAAGTAATGAAATGGCATTGTGTGCATTCCATATAACATGGATAGAAAGAACGGTGAATAGGAAGACTGGCCAAACCTTAAACACAGTTGTTACTTCTGTGGCCCAGGATGACAAGCTGTCTAGTCATCCACATGGGACACTGCCAGCCTCTGAAATGTCAGCCAGACTGTCAGAGGGGCCCTCCCAGGGCTCTGAGTCAAAGACCAGGTTCAAAGTGGACTCTTCTCCGAGTCTGTACCCAGAAGCTTTCCTTCCAGCCATATTCGTACCTATGTAGAATTACCTGGTTAAAAGTGCGAGTGTTGTAAGAAAATAACTTTATAAATTCCAAAGAAATACACACTCAGAAATGCACTCAGCACAGGCAAGATGGGAAAGCACCTGCTGGCTGCCCAGGCCTGGTGGTGGGGCGTCCCTCCCCCCGGCAGGTGCCACACTCACCAGTCTCCAGGACTGGGGAGGGGCAGCCACACACTCAGGCAGGAAGTGAGAGGTACCTGGAAGTTCCCAGGACGGAGCACATGGTACTGTTCTCTCCAGAAAGGGAAGAACCTTGACCTGTGTTGCACATCAGGGCACCTCTGTCCCCCCAACACCACACAGCTCAGGACAGCAGCACGAGCATGGACACGGAGACATTTCTTCCAACCACCTCCCTCTTGTTTATAAAAACAGAAAGTAAGTTATGGAAAATGGCTCATCCAGTAGAGCAGGTCCACTTACCAAAACACTTATGTTTAAACGCCTGTGCCTCCCCCGAGCCATTGCTCCGAACTCTGCAGTGAGCCAGGCCTCCAGGAGGTCCTGAGCGGCTGTCACTGCAGTAAGGGAAGGACAGGGGACACAGACGTATGGACCCTGGTGTTTCCAAAATATCTGTAACATTCTAGTTGTCTCAACTTACAGTCAGAAAAAAGAAAGTGTTTTGCTCTACCCTCATGAGAAAATCTCCAGAATTTAGAGTACTACTATATTAGTATTAAGCACTTAGATTGTCTGCCCTCATCTTGTTATTAAGCTGACTCATTGCAAAACTGAATTTTCTTGCAGTGAGAAACTAGCAACCATTTAAGAACAGAGCTGGGATAAATCAAGCTGTCTGCAACTTCCAACTCCCAACAGTTCCACCGGCTGGGGCCATTAATATACTACAGAGAAGCAAAAGGGGAGAAACTGGTTTCCAGCACTGCCGAAGCTCTGGAGGCTGTAAAGAACATTCTGGACTACAATCTGTCATATCTAGCACTCACAGACCACCCCCATGTCCCATCAGGTCCCTCTGCTGCATCACTGAGGCCCCGGCATGGGGTTCTCTTCTAGGGGCCTCTGTGCTCCCTTCCTCATGCCCCCTCTCAGCACACAGGGCAGCAGAGCTGAGCACAAACCTGCCGCATGAGCCAGGGCTGCGCCCACACAGCGGGGACCAGGCCGCCTCAGTCACAAGTGGCCTCTCTCTCCAACTCAAGGTCCACCTGGGGAAAGCATAGGTGAGCACTCCCATGACTGGAGGGTTCCTGGGAGCCAACCTGCCACCAGACCTTAAACAGCATTTCCCACAACAAGAACCAGGTGAAGAGAAGAAAGGACAACACTTAATTCCCTGAAGATCCCTTGTACACATGGAAGTAAAGGCCTCAGTGGGCAATTCTGAGTATAAAGCACACGGAAAATGCATTAAGTCTGTGGCTTTTCAGGCTGACAGGGTTGCAACCTACTGAAGACCCAATGACACACTCGTCTGGAGCTCACAAACCGTGTGCCAAAAGGTGCAGGCCCCCCTCCTCATCCCTACACAAGCCTTGTGGAGGGGCCCTGTCCTGCAAAGTGTGACAGGATACTGGGGAAAGGTGCAGCCTGCACAAGGCCACGGGCCTGATGTGGCACAAAGGTAGTCTCTGCCCACCGGAGGCCAAGCCCCTGTGCTACAGAAGGGACGGGCAGACGTGCTGCTGAGGACATGAGGTGGAGCTGCCTCCCATGTTCAGTGCAGTCCTACTCCTTAAACCACACAAGCCAGCTTCCCAGCCTGAACTGAAAACCAACTAACACCTGCCATTTAAAGAGCTAGTAAAATGACAGCGGGATGGAGACAGAGGAGTTGAACGACACACACACCACCGGGACCTAGCAGACCCCAAATCAGATGAGCACAGGCATCCTTCAGAGGTGCACACGGAGGATCGGCAGGGCAGCCGGTGTGCTGGGCCCCAAAACAAGTTTCAAATGCAAAAAAGACTGAAGTAACAGAAAGTAAATTCTCTGGCCACTGTGGGGTAAAACTAGAAATCTATAAGACTAGAAAATTCACAAATATGTAGAAATTAACATATCCTTAACCAATAGGTCAAAAAGAGAAATTAGCAATATTTTTTGAGACAAATGAAAATAAAATACAACATACTAAAATACTAGAAACCAAACCCAGAGACTTACCCCAGAATGCAAAGGTGGTTCACTGTAGGAAAATCAACGGCTGTGACAAACCACGTTGCTAGAGCACCAGTGCACTGAGGCAGGAAGACACTGGTGAAGCCCCACACACTCAAACCGACTTCTGCACGCACCTCCGGGAAGCCCCGGGTGGTGAGCTGGGAGGGTAGTGCCCAGTGCTGCTGGCGGAGGGGTAGCGGGGAGCACACCTCCCAGGGGGCCCTCCTAGACCTCACCCCACACACCTCTGCATCTGGCTGTTCCCTCTCTGCACCCTTTGTGACCCTATGTGGAGTGAGTTCCTGCATTGTGTGAGTGGCTCTCATGAAATACCGAACCTGAGAGGGGTCATGGGAACCCCCCAGATCTGTAGCCAGTTGGTCAGAAGTGCAGGTGGTTGGGGACCCCAGTGCAGCTGGTGTCTCAAGGAGGGGCAGTCTTGTTGGGGAACAGGTCCACGGTGGGGTCTACGCTAACAATGGGTAATTAGTGCCAGAGCTGGACCACAGTTCACCGGCTGGGCTCGGTATCAGAATTGCATCAAAGGGCATTACCAAGAAAGTTAAAAGACAACCTACAGAAAGAGACAAGTATCTGCAAATCACACATCTGAAGAGGATTTGATATCTAGAATATATAAGGAACTCCTACAACTTAAACAAAAAGACAAACAACCAATTAGTAAATGGGAAAGGAACTGGAACAGACACTTCTCCAGAGAAAACATACAAAAGGCCCATAAGCCCATGAAGTGATGGCTTACAACGTCTATCATCAGGGATGCACAGATCAAAACCACAATGAGAGAGCCCTTCACATCCACCAGGACGGCTATTACAATTTTAAATTTTTCAAAAAGAAAATCTCAAACTGTGTCGTGCATTGCCGGTGGGAATATAAAATGCTGGAGCCACCATTAAACACAGTTTGGTAGTTCATCAAAAAGCTAAATGTAGAATTATCCTGAGAACAGGCAATTCCACTCCTGGGAATATGCCCCAAAGAGCGGAAAGCAGGACTCACAGATGACACACAACAAATGCTGTGCATGGATGCTCACAGCAGCAGTCACAGGCCCAGAGGCAGAAGCAGCCAGGTATCTATCAACAGATAAATGGGTGAACAAAATGTGGTATCCATACAACAGAATATTTTATACCCATAAAAAGGAAAGGAGTTCTGATTCATTCTGCAAAATGGATCAGCCTTGAAAACATAATGCTAAGTGAAAAAAGCCAGACACAAAGGATGACTATGGGATGCCCCTTAGAGGAGGTGCCCAGGACAGGCAAATGGAGAGACAAGGTGATTAGACCAGGGGCTGTGGAAAGGGGAAACAGAGCTTCAGAAACATCAATGGTGGTGATAGTTGTGCAACATTTTGAATGAAATTAATACCACTCAATTGCACACTTAAAAGGTTAAAATGCCAAAATTTGTATTAGATGTGTATTTTACCACACACAAAAAAATGGTCGTAATCGATATAAATAATACATGTCTATAACCTTCAATAGCCAGGCACTCAGTAACAGAACAATCAAACACCTACTTTTAGGACTTGAGGTTCACTGAAATGCTGACTGAGAAGACAGGAAAATGTTCCAGAGAGAACAAGTCATCCTCTGATCCAAATGCCAGAGCGTGTTTCCTGCCCCCACATGCTCCCACCACAGCCGCAGCTGCTCTGGGAGCGGCTCCCTGGGACACAGGCGTGGTCTGGATTCCTGGAGCTCCTTATCTGGCAGCCCCTCACTGTCCACAGTTCTTGGGCAGTGGAAGGACAGATAGATGCATCCTCAAGACTCATGAGCATGGGCACCTGGACCATTCAGCCCAGGATGAGCCATGGCTTCTATGCAAGGGAGGTCTAGCACACCTGCCCAGCCTCCTGTCCGCTGCAGGCGACACACAGCCACAAGCTGGGCAGGTCCTCCCACTCTGAACAACCATGGCCTCAGACAACACGGCCCATGCTAGCGAGGTGACTGTGACAAGAGCTGACGGCTGTTCTGGGGATTTCAGAGACCACAGCAGGCAGGGTGGGGCAAGGGGTGCTGTGTGTCTGTCTGCTGTCTGTCAAAGCAGTGCTCACAGTTACCAGTGTCCTAGTTAACCAACAGAGCAGACAGAAAAATCATGAATGAATAATTAAAAGGCGTGACATTTTAGTTTTTGCCGTGGACAGTGGGGACTGAAGTCAGGGCCTTCCTTGCCTTTCGGCCATGGTGACTGAGGCCACAGGAGGAGCAGCCCACCTTCGTCTAAGGGCCAACAGGGCAGCGCCAGGACCCTGATTCCTAACCCAGGGCTCATCCTAGGGCATGTGTCCTCCTACTGAAGTGCCAATGATGTCTGGATGTCAGAAGTTACTAGGCACCTTTTCCCAGTTACCAAGTATGGTTTAACATTTAGAAATGACATAGGATATGATGCCAGGAACATTTATTTGTTATTCACAATTAAAGTAACAGATTTTGAAATAAGTGGACCAGCTCACTGGTCGTGTCTAGACTGGTATCAAAGCCGTAAATAAAAATGGCATCATAAAAACCTCCCCAACAATTAAAGAATGAAATGAATAGACAGGCCGAGGTTCCAAAGGCACAAGACAAGAGAACCTAGGCAATGATCTGAAGCCATCCCACCACTCCTCACCTAGTCCTCAGTGAGGAGTGCTCCAAACTGTTTACAGGACAGTCCTGACCACCTGCTGGCAGGAAGGTCTCACTGTGCCACACTCCTTACAGGCTGGCACGCCCGTCCGCCCCTCTGGGTCCCCCAGCCAACCACCTGTCTTCCTAATGCATCCATCCTGCCACACAGCTGACATGAGGACGCGCTGCTGGTCACTGAGTGGCGGTGTACTGACAGTGAACATGCTAATAGCCCCTCAGACATTTATTTGGGGCTGAAGAACACTGGTTAAATATAATCCTCTTACCTAGATTAGATCTACAAGAAATGACTGATGTTGATGGTTTCCTTTGTTGTGCAAAAACGTTTTAATTTGATGTAGTCCCATTTCTAAATTTTTTCTTTTGTTTCCCTTGTCCAGGGTGATATATCAGAAAAACTACTGCTACAAGACATGTCTGACATTTTCCTGCCTATGTTTTCTTCTAGGATTTTTATGGTTTCAAGTCTAACATTTGTCTTTAATGCATTTTGAGTTTATTCTTGTGTATGGTGTAAAAAGGTGGTCTAGTTTGCTGTGGCTGGTGTGGTTCAGGGGATTGAGTGCCAGCCTGAGAGCCAAAGGGCCGCTGGTTCGACTACCAGCCAGGGCACATGTACCCAGTTGGGGATGCATGAGAGGCAACCACACATTGATGTTTCTCTCCCTCTCTTTCTCTCTCCTTTCCCCCCTCTAAAAATAAATTTAAAAATTTTTAAAAAGGTATTCTAGTTTCATTTTTTTGCACATCTGTCCAATTTTCCCAACACCATTTATTCAACAGACTATCTTTATCCCATTGTATGTTTTTGCCTCCTTTGTCAAATATTGACTATAAAGGTGTGGGTTTATTTCTGGGCTTTCTACTCTTCTCTATTAATCTATTTGCCTGTTTTTATGCCAGTACCACATTGTTTTGATTATAATGGCTTTGTGGTATAATTTGATATCAGGTGGTGTGATTCCTCTAACTTTGTTGTTCTTCTTTCTTGAGACTGCTGAGGTTATTTGGGGTCATTTGTGGTTCCATATTCATTTTTGGAATATCTGTTCTAGTTTTGTAAAATATACCACTGGTATGTTCATAGGGATTGTATTGAATCTATAGATTGCTTTGGGCAGTATGGACATTTTAATATTAATTCTTCCTATCCAGGAACACAGTATATGCTTTCACTTATGTCTGTCCTCTTCAATTTCTTTCCTCAGTGTCTTACAATTTTCAGAGCACAGGTCTTTTACGTCCTTGGTTAAATTTATTCCTGGGTATTTTATTTTTTTTGAAGAAGTTGTGACTGGGACTGTTTTCTTAGTTTCCCTTCTGATACTTCATCACTAGTGTTTAATGAAAGATAGCCCACTGAGTGGGAGGACATACTCTCCAATGACACATCTGATAGGAGTCAATACCAAAGATTTATAAAGAACTCATACAACCCAACACCAAACAACAAACAATCCAGTTAAAAAATGGGCAGAGGACCTGAAAAGACATTTCTCTAAAAGCAACACACAGATGGCCAATAAAACATTGGGAAAGATGCTCAATGTCACTAATCATCAGAGAGATGCAAATTAAAACCACTATGAGATGTCACTTCACACCAGTCAGAGTGGTCATCATAAACAAATCAACAAACAAGTGTTGGAGAGAATACAGAGAAAAGGGAACCCTGGTGCACTGGTGGTGGGAATGCAGACTGGGGCAGCCACTGTGGAAAGCATTAAAGAGATACCTCAAAAAATTAAAAATGGAAATGTCTTATGACCCAGGAATCCTACTTCTGGGAATATATCTGAAGAAACCCAAAACACTGATTCAAAAGAACATATGCACCCCTATGTTTACTGTAACCTTATTTACAATCACCAAGATTTGGAAGTAGCCCAAGTGCCCATCTGTATTAGAGTGAATAAAGAAGCTGTGTTATGGCTACACAGTGGAATACTATGAAGCAGAAGAAAGGAACTCTTTGCGATACCATGGATGGACCTGGAGGGCATTATGTTGAGTGAAATAAACCCGTCATATAAAGACAAATACCATATGATTTTGTTCACCTAATGAACAAAATGAATAAAAGCAAAATGGAGACAGACCCATAGACAGAGGGCAGGCTGAATGTTGGGGGTGAGGAGGGGAGGTGGAGGGGCTGGGAGTGTGGAGGGATTGAGAAAAGAGAAAACAGAGAAAACTCGTGGACACAGACAACAGTGTGGTGATTGCCGGGGAGAGGGGGTGGGGAGAGGCAGGAGAGGGTAAAGGGGGGATAAATGGTGATGGAGGGAGACTTGACTTGGGGTGGTGAGCACACAACACAGAGCACAGATGACGTGTTGTGTAAATGTGCACCTGAAACCTGTATAATTTTGTTAACCTAAGTCATCCCATAAACTCAATAAGAAAGAAGAAAAGAAATGACTTTTTTCCAGGGACTTTGAATTAGGACAAGTTTCAGTACCAAGGAACAGAGAATAGGGGGAAATGGCCAGGATGCCAGTCACTGGAGATGAAATGTATTCTATCATTTCTTAGAAAGACAAAATGACATGAGTTTCTTAAGATAGTTTCATAGCCAGTAGGGAACCAGCACCCTTCTCTGCCCTAGAGTTACTTCAGAAAGTCCCTGAGAGTCCCAGGGTCGCTGGCACAGGAGCCTGTGCAACAAGCTCCACTGAGCAGGCAGGCAGGGGCAGCGGCCAAGGCCCTGGGGAAGCCGCGGGGTCACCTCCCAACAGCTACCCCCTGCCCCTCCTTGGCGAGGCTGCCTCTCCAGCTAAACGCTTCTCTTCACACCAGCCAAGCCATTGTCTTCGTTTCCCAGTGAACAGACTTTTTCATTGAACTGAATGTTATCACCTCAGTTTTTCTTTTAATGTTTGTGTTTATTGTTTCTAAAGATATTAGACACAGCAGCAGACTAAAAGGCCTAATATAATCAGACAGAAAGTTCACATCTATGACCTAAAATCTTCCCTGAAGCCCATACTGCGCACCCTCTTTACTGGGAGGGAAGGGTCCCTGCAGCTCTCAGTGCAGGGACCAGGGGATTCCCACAGCGCCCTCCCCGCAGCCCCAGGGTGGGGGCTGCCGCACATGGATGCAGCAGCCAAGACAGCAGTCCCACCACAGTTCCTCATCTGGCTCTTCTGGTGGAAGAGGGAGGCAGGATGAAGAAAAACCAAGCGCAGGACGAGACGGAGGAGTGGAGGTTCAGAAGTTATTAAGAAAATGCCCATGAAACCGAGATGCCCTCAGGGGAAGCCAGATGTGGTTTTGTTTTGTCATCTCCAAACGCTACATCCAATTTGCGGCAGCAGCAGCGACAGACACTGTAACAAAGAGCCGCAGTTCCGAAGCAGGGACGCTGGCCCACACCACGTTAGGGTGACGGCCGGCACATCGCCAACCGCGTCCCCGTTCACGCGGCCGTCCCCCAGCCCCCGGAGGGGCCCTCCTGCTGCCCAAGCCGGGAAATCGGGCGCGCCTGCTCTCCGCACCAGCTGCTGTGAAAGACCCGCTTCACAAAACGACTCAACGAGCATTTGTAGCAAGAAAAAACTGAATTGGGGGCGCTCTTGCATCATTTTCTCCCCTCCAATTTAACTCATTTCTCCATATGCTTGGGCTTCAACACAGGGCGCGACCTGGCCCCTAACAGGAAACATGTGATGGACATCCAGCACTTCGATTCTCCGGGAAGCCAAGTTCCCGGGAGGAGAGGGCCATCCCCAGGAGGAAGCCCCGCCCCCTGCTCCGGTCCCCACTTCCTCCCCGGAGTGCAAGACCTGACTCACCCGCCCTGCCCTCGCACACTGTTGACTGCGGGCAGGCCACGTGCAGAGCGCTCTTCTGGCCGCCTCAGGGTTCTCAGTGGGCAGGCTCTCTCAGCTGTTCCCCCGCCTTCAGAACTGACAGACAGGCCCCCACACCTCCCTTCTTAAAGTCGCTCCGTGCTCAGGCTCAAAGGCACCCTGAAGCCCAGAGGAGCCCTCTCAGCCACAGCACAGCCTCGCTGGGAGGCGGGGTAAGTCCCAGACCCCCCTACAGCCCAAGCCGATGCTCTGGTCCCCTCTCAGGGCGCGCGCTCTGCAGCCTTCCCAGGTTTTCAGCCCACAAGAATGAGGGCTGCACATTCTGGAAGTGATGGGGAACCTGCCCCACTTGGTAGCTGCAGCTACAAAGCAGCATTTCTGTGTCATTACAAAAACTAAGTTAGACCAGGAGGAAAAGTGACAAATCATGTATATTTAAATTGCCCCACAGCAAAGATGGATACTCTCCCTCCCCCCCAAAAAATAAAGGGCTAAGCCTCAGAAGTCCGTGCCTGGGCAGACACACAGAAAGCAGGCCCCAGGCATGCAGTCTTCTGTGCCCTGGCACAGTGTGCAGCTCACAAACTGGTCTGTCCAAAGCAGAGTGGGCCTCACAGGGCCTGAGAGCTGTAAGCTGACTTCAGGGCACTGGGGCAGACAGCATACTCCCCACCCTGGGGACACCAAGTTGGGAAGACAACTGCAAAACCTCATTCAACAAATAAACTGCAAAAGAGAAAGGAAAGCCGACAGAGAGAAGCTGTGCACTAAGGCACCTCCCTAGACACAGTGCCCGGCCTCATGCTCTGAGTTCAAGTGCACAGCACACTTCCCAGGAGGATGAGGGCCTATTGGAGCACTGACTTCCTGTCAGGTGACACCAGGGCATTATTTTTTATTTTTTTTAAATGAGTATGGTGTGATGTTGGTTTTTAAAAACAGTTCTTATCTTTTAAATAGGTGCACTGAAATATTTAGAATAAAATGTCTGTTTATTTGCTTCAATTATTAAAAAGGGGAAAAGGGCACTGTGTTGTCCAGCAATAACACAGGAAAACAAATTAAAGTATTTCTATCAAGTATTATTTAGATTTCAACTTCCTAGACACAAAATAGCAAGTCTCCTCAGAATCCAGTCAACTACTTTTAGGGAGCAATGACAGTAAATACCCTCAACAGGATGCACACAGCACATATGTGCACACAGCACATAAACTCACACAACACACATGTACACACACACCACACACCACACACACGTGCACAGCAGACACCACACATGCATACACATGCACGCCACACACCACACACACATACCCACACATACAACATACAAATGTACCAGCACAACATGCATGCACATGCATATATGTCACACGCATATACTCGGCACACATGCACACATATGTATAGACTCAACACATGTACACACACAGCAATTCATGGCACACGTACACACAGCACACATATACAGAATCACTGCACAGACACAAACAGCCCACCTGCATGTCCATGAGTGCACATGCGCATACACATACATGGCTGTGTGTGCCTGCATGCACAGAGCACAAGGACTCGGGATGGGTATGACCTTTTCCTCCTTCTCCTGCTGCAGGGTGGAGAGCACACCGGGAGGTGCCCCAGCTGCTCTTGTGTGTGAGAGGCAAGCACAACCCTGGAAGAGTTGTTTCCAAGCAGGAGAGAAGGGAGTCACCTGCAAGGGAGGATGAAACCCCCAAACGCACATTACCTGTCTCAGTTCCTTGGTGTCTTCCTCAGAAACGAGCGGCCCTCTGGTCTGCAGCTGCAGCGGCCCGCCTTCTTGGCTCCCTGAGCAGAGCTCTCCTGGCCTGACGCAGCCCATCAGCCCGGGCACTGCAATGGAGGCGAACAGCAGCGACACCTTCCACAACTTGCGTACAACACAAAAGCACTCCCAACCTGACCAAGCTCGTCCCAGCTCTCTGAGCCAACAGAGCGTCCTCACCAGCTTCTCTCTGCCTGCAGTCTCCGGGCTTGCTGGCCTTTGCCCTGAAGCTCCGCTAAGTAGAGTGGCTGTGGGGCCCACCCAAGCCTTGCCCTCCACCCCAGTCCCAGGGGCTTCCTTACCCCACCCTGATCCCAGGAAACACTGTCAATACCGGGGCTCTGGCTCTATTAACTGGCTCTCAGAAGAAAGGCCCCTAACCAAGAGTGGTCATTTTCTTTATGAGAAAAGACTATAGATTTGGAGTTTAAAACAGTGCTGGTTGAACCCTCATGAACCCCATGGGATTCTGCAGGTCTGGAAAGCAGAGAGGATGTCCAGCTGGCTGGCCAAGCACAGGAACTGTGGAGCTGAGAGGTCAGGCACTGCTCAGAACAGGTTTCTGCTCACACAGCACCTGCCTGGGTAACCTCTCCAAGGAGCAGAAGGGCAGCCTGGTCAGAGTGCTAATCAAGTGGCTCATAGCCCCGCCTGCGGTGTGCCACCTGTCCTTTATTTAAAGAACTGACTCCACCTGGACCCTGGCACATCAGGCCCAGATAAGAAATCATCTGGAGCCTGCTGCCGGCCCCTCTGCACAGACCACTGCAGGGATGGAGTGTGACAACTAATCAGGACACTGGGGAGGAGAGCAAGCAGCAGAAGGTGCCTTGATCTGAGACCCAGTGCCAGCTCCTCTGAGCAGCCTTGTCTGCTCCAGGGAATGGGGAACGTGGGGCACAGCAGGGCAACAGCAGGTGACCCCAGTGGCGGCAAGCAGAGCCGCCATTCATTAGAGTGGCCTGGAGCGCTGCGAAGGAAAGGAGAGAAGCGAATCTGTTGGAGGAAGGCTCTCACTGGGCCTGAAGGGCTGGAGCCCAGCTGGTGGCCTTCAGGACACACTGATTGAGCCAGCCTCTCCTCACCGGAGGTCAGCCACCCCCAAAAAGCACACAAACACCCCCACTGTTCCCATTTCTTAAAATAATTTTTTCAAATAACACTCCCTGAGAGTGCCTGGCCTCATCCAGGACAAATGTGGGCTGGAGTGAGGACAGGAAGGAGGTTTCTCAGGGTCCCAGGAGCAAAAGGGTTATGCGAAGTGGAGTTGGCTCAGGAAGCAATAGAGAAGCAAGTCTGCTGGAGGCAGGGCTCTGGCCCTCCTGTGCAGGGGACAAAGGCACCCCGAACAGAGCTGCCACACCTGCACCACATCTCTAGGTCTCAAAAAGTCTCACAAGACAAAACATTACTGCAAAGCATGCACTCAAATGTCTGCGGTTCTAGTCCATTCTTTAGAAAGCACTGGTTGAAACCCCTCTAATCTAATGTCATAGCTTGTGTTCTAGACTTGCTGAGGCCCCACCTGCTCCAGCACCCCAGGGCTGCTCAGGAGCACAGTGCCGTTGGTCCAGCGTGGTCTGAAGTGCTACTCACTGGGAGGTCACTTTTCTAAAGTGCACCGGCAGCAGAGCACCTTCAGGGCCAGGTGAAAGCTAGCACAGCACAGCAGAGGCAGTGTCCTCCTACCTGTTACTAACTTAAAGGAGAGGCCACCTGATGTGTGATGTTAAAGCATTATCAGCGTTGATGGCAAAGTATACATCACCGGCCTATGAGAACAGGAGTTTTCAGCCCAAAGGCTGGGGAACACCTCACTCAGCAGACTGGCCCTACCCACCGCTCTGCCCCACTGTGCCTCTCTGGCAGAGGGCTCTCCCCCAGTGCTAAGAATGGCATGTCCTGCAATCCAGGCCTTTCCACTAGCAGCGATCTGGGTATCATTATGTTTGCACACCTTTTAATGGACTTGCTTGGAACTACCCCTGCTGTTTACTTTTCAGCCTCTTCCCCTGCCAGGATCTCCTGACTAGCTCCTGTGAGCGCAGGTCCCACCCACGCACACTGCGCAGGGCTGTGCTCTGGCGCCCGCTTCCACGCCTGCAGCTGCACTACTGAGAGAGGCTTACTCTTTTTGAACAACCAAAGGGTATCAACCAGAAAGCCAAAATGGAGGATGTTTCTTCCTGGAGTATACTAAGGCAGAGCAAGCTATGGGTTTGGTGGGACCCCACCCAACTCAAGGCTTTGGCTACCCCCGGTGCTCCATGTTGACACTGGAGTGGCTGACTCAGCTACCTCAATGCTTTGAAATATCTTCTGAGAAAAATTAATTTGGTTCAGTATAAGACGGTTTTTATCTCTAAAGTCATTAATTATCTCTGTTAACCAAAATGAGCACACATTGTTCAAGCTACAAGGGAACTTACAGATGGTTCACTTTCCAGGAAGGAGGAGAAACCAAGGGGACCTGGCTGGGCTGTGGAGGTGGCGCCAGAGGGCAAATGTGAGGCAAGACTTCTGCAGGGTGGGTGAGAAGGTGACCAAGACGTCTTAAATCAGGCAGTCAGGGGAGGATTCTCTTCTAAGGGGGCAGTCAGTAAATACCAAAGACAAAAAATCAGTGCCAAAACCCTTGACAGTGCCAGGCATGAACCCCACTCCGACAGAGATGGGTCAGTGGGCCTCCTCCCAGGCCTGCCACCCAGCACCATGCACAACCTAGGAGCATGCTACTGCTCCTAAAAACCATCAAGGTCACCAAAGCAAGGACAGCTGAGCAACTGACACAGTCAGAAAGGGTCCAAGGAGACGCAATGCTGAAGTGTCACATGGGATCCTGGAAGAGTAAACTGTGAGACAATCTGGATAAAATATAGACTTATGAGAGTAACAATGTATCCACAGAAATTCACTGGTTATGACAATGAATGATACTAATGTCAGGTGACAACAAGAGGGGACACGTTAGAACTCTAAACTATCCTTGCAACTTTTTCTGGTAGTCTGAAACTATTCTAAAACTTCGAAGATTATTTAAAAGATGCTATGTAGAAAAACAGCAATTTGCAACAGCTCTTCCCTAAGGTGAAAAGCGCCCACCTGCATCGTGCCCAGCCTTCACCTACCCTCACAACATAGTACCTCAGAGGTCTCTCTGGAAGGTTCTTCTAGGTACCCACCCACAGCAAATAAGGGTCTCCTGTTACTAGACTGCCACCTTCTGGCCACATATTTCACCCAAATACCTCATCCAGGAGAGGAAGACATTTCTGAGCTGTCAGTCACCATGCCCACCCTCCACTGTCCAGTCTCCCACATGGACCAGTAAGGCAGAGGTGATGGCAGGCATGACGTAGAGGCCATGGTGAGACACTGGCTCCCCTTGCTAGGCTTTGAAGAGGACACTGAGAAGTTTCCAGCGAGTCAGATACCGTCTTGCTTACCAAACTCAGCATGCCGGCTTCTTCCAAAGGCATCGCTCCTAGTCACCAGAGCCTCTCCAGACCTACAGCTGTCGGTGTATCGATACCATGAGGATGGCCCATCCCGGTCAGTGCAGATGCAGATCCCCACAGGGACCCCACACAGAGGCCAGTTAGCCCTGAGGTGAAAGCCCATGTGTCAGCTCATTCCACAAACATTTGATCCACCACTGAGACAGGCCAGGCCATAGCACTTTGGCCCAACCTTAATCCCCATGTTGTTGACAAGGTATTTGTAGTGTGGATGAAGGTCTAGCATCGCTGACTTGAGGTAAAGGAGATGTCCTAGATGATGTGGTGGACCTGGTGCAGTCAGTTGAAAGGCCTTCAAAGCAGATCTGTGGCTTCCCAGCAGAGGAGGACGTCTGGCTGGGGTCAGCAGCTTTTGGCTGCCCTTCCTGACGCAGGCCCTGGGAACTCACACTCACCCCTCTTCCTCATCTGTCTTTGAATGTAGAGGCCCAGCACTCACCACCTGGGCACCAGGGTCAGAGCCTGCTATCCACCATTCCATGGCTCCCGAGGGCAAACCCAGCCATTCTGTGCAGCATGACCTTATGCCACATGTGGCATGCTTGCATCTGCCACCTCATTCAGTGCATCCCGTGCCATGTTCTCTCAGAAACCATCGTGCCTAACTAACTCACAAACATTGGGACGCTCTGTGAGAAGGAGGGTTGTGGGTTTATTTTGTGTTCTTTCCCAAGACTGTGGATAACTGGCACCATGCCTGGCACTGTGGGGTTCTCCATCATCACTGGTGGAACCAGTGGCTGATGGCACTCTGTGTATGGTCCTTCTGGCTAGGACCTCGCCCCCCTGCTGAGGCCCATCCCAGGGGAAAATGCAGTAGGGTGACTCAGTCAAAACTGGGGCATCAGAGCAGCTGGCCAGCTGGGTTTGTACATGACCTTGCCTGAAGGGCCCTCTGCTCAGGGTCTTCAGACAAGGTCATGTACAAGATCAAGGCCTTCCTGGTCCTTTTATGGGACAGCTTCTGAGTCTTGCCTTGAGTGAGGGGCCAAAGAAGAACCAGAAATGCCGAGAAAGTAAGTTTTTAAATTCAGTTTGTACACTAACATTCCAACATTCTGGATCTTACAAGACTAGATTTGTTATCAAGTATATTTCTTTTTGAAACTTGAAGCCATCTAGGATAATATAAACATATTCAAATGTCAGGGAATACGTTACATATTAGAATTAAAATCAATCACTTCAGAGAAAGAAAAGGAACCGGAATAGTAAAAACATTTCTCTTACTTTAACAGACATCCAGGAATCAAAGCTAATAAAGAAAGACTATTACTTATAAAAAAAAATCACATTAAATATAGAAGTAATATTACCTATAATTCTAGTATTAGAAAATATCAGAATATTTTATGACTTTGGGATTTCTTAAACAGGGCTCAAAAACAAAGTTAAAGGGGAAAATGGTGGGCCTGACCGCAGCACAAGTACAGATTTCTGCAATGGAGGCTGACAGTCTGGGAGACCATTGGCTCTCAGGTCAATACAGGATGAGTATCTAGAACAGGTAAGGAGCTCCTGCAAATCAGACAAAAAACAAACAAACAAAAAAGCCCAGTAGGGGGAAAAACCCAAAAAAACCAAACAGGCAATTCACAGGGCAAAAACCTGCAGGGTTAAAAAGCAAATAAGCACCTGATGCTCAGTCTCCCAATCAATGAAAGAAATTGAAATAAAAACACCATCAAGATGCCACAGAACACCTGTCAGAATGGCAGAACTGAGAAGTCAGACATCATCAAGTTGTCCTGTGCTAGGGAGGAGGACAGAACCCAAGGACCTTGACATGTGTGGACATGTGACATACCCACATGTCTTGCCTCCCACTGGACCCCAATGGCCACCCCAGCTACACCTTCCATATCCCACAGATCTGTAAGAGGACACCGCAGGCTCATTGCCAGGGGAAGCCAGGCTTTCCGAGTTCCTCATGGATGCCACTTAAACCGCACACAGGACACTGCAGTTTGCGAAGATTCCCCACCTAAACGCACACCTGGAAGGTGGTCTGGGAAGACCTCAATCAAATGTGAAGGCAACCAGGAGTGAGGCTGAGTCAGGGTGGGGGGAATGGAGACAAAACAGAGCAGGTAGGGCTGGTGCCAGTTAAAATCCTGAAGTGCTGGTTCTCAAACCATGTGGAGGGGAGTGAAAACTCCTAATTCAGACTTTCCCTTTGTTCTGAAAGGGTCATCCAAACACTTTTAGACCTATTTGGAAAATGAAATGACTTGAGATTCACAGTTGGCAAGTACTAAGGAAAATGGTCTGAAGTTATTTTGATTTGCAAACAAGTAGGCAGTTGCTAGGGGGATGGAACCAGCAGCTGCTCCCAGGGAAGCACCAGGTTAAGGGTGCACCAGGGCAGGCTGGGTATGCCTGGGATGCCAGAGGTCTGGACACGGGCTGTGCTCATGCTCACTTACCTGCCTGCCAGACTGAGTGGCCCTTCTCTGCTGGGGAAGAGGTTCCACGGCTTCTGAGCATCACAGCCTCTTCTAAAAACTCAATCTTCTTGCTGAACTGCATTTCCAAAACAGGGATAGCCTCTGGCATCCTGGCAGATATCAAACGAAAAGCTATGTCTGGCTTCCCGATGAACCTCTGGCGGATGCTAACTTCATAACATGTATGAACCTTAATGTCATCTACATCTTCTCTCTCAAATCTGTGTATAAGCGAAGAATCTGAGTCATGGATTTCTAACCCAGAAACAAGAATGGTGAGCCTTCCTGGTTTAACATGAAATTCTGTTCTCTGGGAAACAACAGCAGGAATTCTGATTACTATCCCTTCCTTTCCAAGAGTTTTGGAACTAGCCATTGAGGAGCCTTCCCTGAGCTCTGTGTTGGATGGCACCTTCCAAAACTTGAAGCTAAAGGGCCACCAAGAAGGAGATTCCAGTTCTGTCAGCAACCTGAAAGATCAAACAAAACACAAAAAACTGGGTCAATCAAACTGTAGTACCCTTTTTGTAATGTGCCTTTATATTATAAAGCACTTTATTATTATAGAGGTTTTTTTGCACAAGTACTCCATGAAGCAGAAAGAGAAGGAAGGATTATCCCATGGTTTAGGAAAAGACACCTAAGGCTAAAAGCAGTAGGGCATCTGCCTACAGATACAAAGCTAGTACAGAGTGGACACACAACAGAAATACACATCTTCCGACTAGAATGTCATTCTTACCACACTTGACTCTGGGTAATTCTGACTCAAAATAAACCCTGATCTTAATCTCTAGAGAGCAAATATAACTTTTGGCAGTGATCCATACTGTCCAATACGGCACATGTGGCTGCTGGACACCTGAAATGTGACTGATGTAATAAGAAACTGAACAGCACAGCTCTAAAGTAACCACTAATAACACCATCAGATATATCTAAAAGTCAATAAAAGGAAAAAAGTAGGAGCTGGGCTGGAAAAACAAAGGAACAAGGATCAAGCAAACTAAAGAGAAAATAAATAAATATGATGATGGAATTAAATACAACCATATTAGTAATCATACTAAATAAAAATAAAAATCATACTAAATAATAATTCTCTAACTACAAAGCAGATTGTCAGCCTGAGTAAAGAAACACGACTCAGCTACATCTTGTTTACAAGAGACACTGAGAATTATAAGGACACAGATACATCAAAAGCAAAGGGATTGGAAAGAAGACATATCATGCCAAAAGTAAACTT